>VWZW01007673.1:416444-544968 GCA_013397115.1 Edolisoma coerulescens | reverse complement strand
CAGGGCCCACGGGCCCATCTGCTCCCCGGGACTCGGGAGCTGTGCTGGCCGGGGCAGCCGGCCGTGCCCCCGCCTCCCTTTGTTGCCGCCTTGCTCTCCTGCAGCGCTCCGGTTGGGACAGAGCTGGCCCCGGACCCGCGGCTGTGCCCGCCCTCGCGCCTCCGAAGCGCGCTTCCCGCGCAGGGACGAGGTTTTCTGTTCCCCTTCGTGGCCGTAGCTGGTTCAGGGGAAGGGGAACTTCGGCCTGATAAGTCTGTGCCTTCCATAACCTGAATCCCTAGCTGCTTCCCATCTTCCCTGCTTTCTTCCTCCTTTGTTAAATTATCCTTTTATGTGGTGTTGGTTCCCTTCTGTGCCTGCTTTTTCGTTGGTGTAAACCGCGGGCTTCTTGCAGGGCTGTGTTGGGTGATGTGTTGTGCAGCACCCAGATCCTCCTATACTAAAGCTTTAGTAGAAAAGCGTAAGTTGCTCCAAGTCAGTGTAGCCATTTGTTAGGAATCGCACACAAAGTTTTCTTGAAAGCCTTAGGCAGAAGATACTCAGACTCTCTAAGTTTGTTTAAAAAAACCTTAGAGATAGCAGGTCCTTGTAATTTGAGTGCTTTTTTGTTCGAGCATAAGCCCTGAAAGTTTTTTTTAAAAAATCATCAAGACACTGTCTTTTTTAAAAAGTCATGATTTTTATAAGGAATTAATCAAGTTTGATGCTAGCAACAGTCCTCCAGTCCTGGTGAATGTATGGCCTTTTTGTTTGCTTCATTGCTTGTTTGGGGGATTTGTTAATTTTTCTTTTTTTGTTGGTCCAACATGTGGTCAGACAACAAGGTGTGAACAAAGAAGACAGAAAAGATAGAGGCAGAATGAGGATGCTTCTGTCTTTATGCCTGAGGTATTTAGCGTATGTATATTTTATCTGTTTATGGAGTTTCCAGCTTTGTTTTACAGTACTTGTTTCTTTTCAACCCTAACGGTTCGTGTTTCTTTGGTGCAGTGATGAGAGCCTTCTTGATCACGGGTTGCTTTTGGCCTGACAGGCCCCAACTCAAAGCTCCATGTTGCCATCTTTTCTGGAAGTCCCTTGAAGTCTTTATAATGTCATCAGAGTTGGGATTTTTTTTTTTAGCCAGCACTTCACATTTCTACCCAAACTGTTAAAGTATGCATTTTGCATTGCAGTTCACCCTCAGCTTCTTGTGCAGCTCCTCACTGGCAGAGCACAGGAAACTGAAAAGTCTTTGGCTTAAAATAAGCATTGCTTAACCACAACCAACACATTGGTGTGTTGCCAGCATTATTGTCACACTAATCTAAAACACAGCGTTGTCCCAGCTACTAGGACGAGCATTAATGCTATCCCAGCTGCTGAGGTTTGGGATATTAGTTTTTTTTTTCCTGTGGCTATCTAGAATGTGTACAAATCCTAGCTTATTTACATTCCTGTCTCTTAGGTACTTTGAGTATGTAACAGCTCATTTTTCTTCATTAAAGAGTAATATCCTGGAGACCATTTGGCAGTGGCAAAGAATCAAATATCCCAAATCTCAGCTTTTGTTACGTAATAATTTTTTTTAGTTAATATATTAGAAAGGTACACAGAGCCATCTCTGGGAGTAAATATACTGTTAAGACAGTTCACTAACCCCATTTCTATTAATTAGAAAGGAATTGTCCTTAACAAGGCAGTGTGCTTTCAAAAAGGAAAGAGTTAAAGAGGCAGGATGTCCTTACCAATTGAAAGTAAGTAGTCATGAGTTTTAAAATACATAGGTTTTGCTGATGTTTCACTGGGAAATTCAGGGGCTTGTATCAGCTGTGTTCTAGCAAAAGTTTTAAAAAGTCCAAAAGAAAACTTTACCTAATAAATGAATTGGATGCCAGTAGTTTCCAAGTTAGTATTGTAGTTCTTAAAGGTTATGTCCTTGGCTTATGGCATAAAATCCAAAACCAAGATTGGACACTTTACAAAGTGTGGCTGGGGAGATCAGTCAGGTGATGCAGAGTGCTGGTGCAGGGAGCAGTGGGCTGGCCCACAGGGTGCTCTGACATTTGCATGTTGTAACTCTCCTTAGCCCTCTCTGGAGCTAAGGAGAAAGCTTACCTGTCAGCATTTTCCGTGTTTATGTAGAGCTGTATTTGGAAGATGATGAAAATTTGATTTGGAAACCCAGTTTATTTTTGTTTGTTTTTCTGTGTTTGTGCCCACGTTATCCTGCTGTGCGAGCCCTGAGAAATTTAGAAAAAGCTGGGGTAACTAGAGATACCATATGAGTCTGTAAATTCCTGTGATTCCTTCTTGTTGGGAATGACCAGAAGAACCTTGCTCACCTAGCTGGGGCTAAGTAAAAGACTTAACCAGTATATACCTTGAGATGAAAATGGCTGTCATTCAGCAGAAGCCTGCTAAGGAGTATGCTTAAAGATCAGATAAAAGGTCTCAGAAAAATTTGATGTAGTTCTAACAGATACCGTTTGTCTTCTGGAATAAATCTGACTTTGTACACTACAGCTTTTTTTTTTTCTATTTGTCATGTCAAGTTAAGGGTCTGCATTAAAGCAGTAGGTTATAATATTTTTTTAAAATAATTCCATTTTCCCAAAAAACAATTGGAATTTTATTTTCAGAAGGGCAGAAAGTTTCACACATCCTAAACAGCAGCATGCAGCTTCCTACTTGAGCCTGAGGAGTCCAAAGTGCTGGGTAGCTACATGGGGGCACTGTGGTGGTGTGTGCTGGTACAGGCTCGTGCTTTATGCAGTTGATTTCTTCTTGGGACTTGGGTTTTGCATATTTGCTACCTAGTAATCATTGGAAGTAAGTGGCTTCACAGTGAGAGTAGTATTTTAGTGAGGGAAAGTAGTAAAGCAGTTTTTTTAAATGCAGTGTTTTAAAAAATACTTGATGGCAGCATGCCTGTTGGGTATGAAAATGTTGCTTGACATGGAAAACTGTAAGTCAGCAGTTTATTTACAGTTGATAGTGTATAGGAGGTGAAGAACAATGTGTTAAACTACTTGACATTATTCCCCAAGTGGGGGGTTGTAGTGTAATGCGTTGATATGTATGCTTTAACCAAGTTCAGGGAGAACAATAGGAGGAAAAATACTTAGAAATTTAAGAATCCTGTATAGCTAGGAGGCAGTTATTTAAGAATTAAGTCCATTAGTTTGTAACAATTGAATATATAATCTGGAAGCCATTTACCTTCAGGTGGACAAATGTCTCTACTGCATGAACAGTGAACACACAGCAGCTTGAAACTGCCTGTAGTGTATAGTGAATCCCTGGCCTACTTGACTTAAAGCCTTTTAAACCTACCTACAGTGGTTACATGGTACAAAAGAAAGTCCAAAATAATCCTAAATTGACCTATTTCCAAGCAGTCTGTGACCAAGAACCATTTTTGATTCTTAGTCTTTGCTTCCAGGTTTTGGCGGGTTGTTTTGGGGTTTTTTTTTGGTAATACGATCTATGTTATTAATGCAGTAATAATATTCATTACTGCGTTAATAGTCCCCTGTTCCTCCCACTCATTCTCCACTTCTCTACAGAGCTGCACACAGTCTGTCAGGTGTATTATGGGGGTTCGTGTTCTCTCCAGCATCAGGCACAGGACCAGCTGGTGCTGAAGGTAGAGGACTGGATGAACTTTAAAGCTGCTGTTGTATCTGACAGGAGATGTTTAGCAGTCTGAGAAGGACATGGGAGGGTTTTTACCCTGGGCATATAGTGACTTAAACCTATTTCCTGTTAAAATGTCTCTAATGAATGACATTTGTTTGAACTAGTAGTTGTTTTATGACATTCAACAGGATTGCTCCAGTTCTTTCATTTATGATTATGATAAGTTAGAAGAGCCTTGAAAACGTCAACTTTTCATATTAATTTACTTTTTTTTTAATGGAAATGGTGTCTCATTGAAAGTGTTTCTCAGAAATTTCAGTCCCCTAAACATTTCATGTTTTTGAGGTAATAATACAACAATTTCAGCTTCTTTTGGAAGTAATTTAGCATTCAAACTGAAATGTGTGTGTCAAATTTCAGTCTTAAGGAAATCCCGACTGGCAAAACTCTTAGGAGCTGAAGGAAAATAGCTGTACTTTTGTAATGGAAATACCAAATCAACCTTTACGGTTCATGACATGGATATATTAGTGGTTTTATAATTCATAGGAGATTAGAGGAAGTATCTATGACTACTTTATATTCAAAGTTTAACAAAATGGTTTTCCTTTATCAAATAAACAGATAGTTCAAAATACACATTCCTTAAATGATGACTTAGGACTCAAGTTGTTAAATGAAAATATATGGTGTATACCTTGGAGATTTATCTTGTTTGCTCTTTTTCTCTTAGGAAGCCTGACAAATAGAAAAATACTACAAAGTGAAGAGAAAATTTACTTCATGAGAACTGAGCTCTGCTTTCATTTGCTTTTAAATTTATTTATATTAGTAGCTGATTAGTGTCAGATCATCTTGGTAGTCTGCTGTGGTGAAATTATTAGGTTAAGCCTGGAGAAAATGAAACAGTTAAAAAGAAAAAGAAAAAGCAATTTTAGTGTTCAGGAAACTCAAACTCTCCTTAAGGAAATCAGAAAAAGGAGAGAAGTACTCTTCTCGAAGCAACTTAATACAACAATTAATGAGATGAAACGGAAAGCTTGGGAGGAAATAGCAGAGTGTGTCAATGCTGTAGGTGAAGGAGAGCAAAGAACAGGGACAGAAGTGAAAAGGCGATACCTTGACTGGAGAGCACTCATGAAGAGAAAACGTCTGAATGCAAACATCAAAGTAGTAGGTGCTGGGTTTCACCTTCCTTCATCCAATTTAGATGACTCTCTCAATGAAGACATGGATGAGAAAATGGGATTTGCAATTGAATCTAGTTTTGAATGGCAGAATATCACTGACTTCAGAGAAGCTGGTGGATCTTTAACAGAAATCAAAGTAGAAGAGGAAGAGGAGGATCCGCAGAATTTCGAAGTGAGTGGCTGACATACATGAGCTATCTGCAACATGGCCTTTGCTTCATTTCAGCATAAGGCTTTTTACTGTGTTTCTTCATAGCATCTGTTTCTGTTTTTTCTGAATGTGTGAATTAAACTGTAGAAGTAAATACAGTTCGGAGACATGCTGTTCAAATCTAGCAACTTGCAATTGTATGTAAGGTCTTGGAAATTGATTATTGATTTGATATCCCTGAACTTTGAATATGTCTTTGCACATGTATTTTCCATTTGTATGTGCCACAGATAAGAATTAGTTGAGTCAATGCAATGAAAATACACTGTTGAAGGAAACTGGTCATTTAATATTCAGGCTGCCTCGATGGATGAATGGAGAAGTGCTCATCTTTAACAAATGGAAGTATATGTTACCTGCAGGTACACAAAGAAATAGAATACAGAAAGAAATATGATACTGTTTGCATTTCTTAAAATGAACCTACAGGAGATGAAAACATTGCTTGAATTAGTCAGTCAGCCATTCCTCTCTGTCAGAATTTTAGTGTGAATTTGACAAGTGGTAGTGGATTCTGTAGTTAGTACTGTGACTGGCCTGGGATAGTCAACCAGCTGGAGTGTAGTCAAATGTTGGGATAGTTTTGCTGTTCCTCTTTAAATACATAGTTCTGTTTTCAAAAAGGGGTGCTCAAACAATTTTGCTTCGGGTATTTTATTGTTTCTTGGTTTTTTGTTGGGTTTTTTTTGAGTGGGAGGAATTGGGAAGCAACTCCTGTCTTAACTCCGTTGATATGTGTGCTGGGAAAAAAGTCAGTGTAAGTTGTTAAATGGTAGTGAGAACTACTGTCAGACAGTGCTGAGGAACAGTATGTGTCTTCTCTAACGCTAGAGGACTGGTAGTGGCTCTCATTGTCCTAAGGTTTTTCTGAACACTTACCTTCCTCAGTTTGCCTTTCTCTTGCAGCATACATATTGGGAGGCAATCTATCTTTTGTGTAGTATGAATTTATAGCACGCAAGGGCTGTGATTCTACACAAAATGTTACAGTCTGCCAAGAGCAGTGGTCCTAACCACCGCATCATCTGTGTCACAAATAGCTTTACAGCAAATGTGATAATACAAAATGGTTAAACAAGTCCTGGTTATTGACCCACTTAATAGAGTTGGAAGGGTTAGGAGCATGTGAAAAATGTCAGTGTTAAATGTTTTTTAGGAATGGAATATCCTAAATATAGTGAAGTTAGGTTAGCTTACATAACACATAGCCTATGGATCCATCTGCTCTGATAAATAATTAGTCACAACAAATGCCTAGTGGCTTACATAAATGTCAGTCAGCTCTATGAAAGGTAAGAACAACATATGGTCTTTAGATCCAGTTTTCTATAAGTTGTTCTGAATGATCTGTAATTACAACTGTGCTGTATTTTCTGTATGTTCTTGCATGTTCACTGACAAGAGTTTCCTTTTTTCATTACCA
Organism: Edolisoma coerulescens; assembly: GCA_013397115.1. Classification (NCBI taxonomy): domain Eukaryota; kingdom Metazoa; phylum Chordata; class Aves; order Passeriformes; family Campephagidae; genus Edolisoma; species Edolisoma coerulescens. The sequence goes on along the minus strand of VWZW01007673.1, from coordinate 538,523 downwards.
GATATTAACTTGCAGATAAAGCCTGTTTCTCTTCCTGTGTAATGATAGAAAAATCTTCTGACCTAGCATGGTTATTTCCCAACATAGAAGTTAAACAGTTCTGAATAGCTTTAAAGATGAAAAAATTCAGTATGTTCTTTTCAGTCAAGTTGTATGTAACAAATTTATTCTGGCATAAAGACTGGAATGTAATTCTTGTCTGTCGCGTTCCTCTCTGCAGTTTCCTATTGAGGAAGAAGAAGAAATATTGTCATCAGTTCTGCCAGATTCAAAAAAGGAAAATGACTTACCAGACTTCCCCCACATTGAAGAGTTCGGAAATCTGAGCTCTGCTCAAGCTAGGCTAGCCTATGAAGATTCTCACTTGCTCATAAATCTAGAGAAGCAAAAGGTGGAGCTGGAGAAACAGCGACTGGACATCGAAGCCGAAAGGTTGCAAGTGGAGAAGGAGCGCCTGCAGATTGAGAAGGAGCGGTTGCGGCATGTTGACTTGGAGCGTGAGAGGCTCCAGATTGAGAAGGAGCGACTTCAGATTGAGTGGGAGAAGCTCAGGCTAGAGACTCTGCATGCTGAAAAACCTGCCCTGGAAAATGACCTCACCCAAACAGAAAAACCCATCATGCAGCCTCTGGATCTAGAGACTGAAAAGTTAAAACTTGAAAAGGAACGTTTGCAGTTGGAGAAAGAGAGGCTGCAGTTCCTAAAGTTTGAGTCAGAGAAGCTGCAGATTGAGAAGGAACGCTTGCAAGTGGAGAAGGAGCGCCTTCGAATTCAGAGAGAGGGTCACTTGCAGTGAACGTCTCAGCTAAGGTGTCAACATTAGTGTTTTGATGTTTCTAAATTAGAAGTAGTTTGTTTCTTAATATTGAAACTGTCCTAGAGGCTTAACATTCTTCTGTTCAGAGTTGAATGTTGATGTTAAACTGAAAAAAAAAATGGTGCTCAATATGTCAGTGTGCCTACATAAATGAGCTTATGTGTGAAATTGCTTTTCAGTGCATCAGAACTTAAGTGTTATGTTCTCTTGTCTTCAGTATTGTGCTGTATTAGTTCGGTGTCCTCCTCTCATAAAGGCCTTGAGAATAATCAAGGCTGAACCTTGTACTTTTTGTCGCTGTACTAACAGTAAGGAAGGATCAGAATAAATCAGCATTTGTTGTGAGGACATGGTGCTGACAATAGCCTATATGGTAAAGAAGTATAATTTAGGCAGAACACAGGAATACATTATGAGATTGATTCATTAAATTTTATTCCGCCCACCTTTTTTTCCTCCACCCCCACAGTTGGGAAAAAGAGTTGAAGAGTTATCTAGAAGTTAAAGTGCAAGTTAAATTTGTTGCAGTTGTGTTTACTGTTGTTCCATGGCTTGAACTGAATGGGAGTGCAGAAAATAAGTTTGGGTTTTTTTGTTTGGTTTTTTTTTGCATGAAGTATTCATACTAGGTAAAGTTACACATCAGCCATACCTACTATAAGCTGGACTGTTGGTTTCACCAGGTCTTTAGAAATGCTGTACGGAGTAGAGCACCTGTGTTAATACAGCACAGGGATTTACTGATTGATCAGGCATGCTGTCTAATGAGTCTGTGATGACCTCCTGAAGGAAATTGCTAGACCTTGTTTGTTCCTTGAAAGGCAGTAGCTGGTGGTGGGAGTCTCAGGAATGGAGACATGGAGACTGAGCACAGCCTAAGTAGCACTGAGCTTGAGCACTTACACACTCATTGCTGGTTCTGCCTGGCCAGCACCAAGGCCATGTCTGCCAGGCAGCCAGAAGAGGCTTCTGTGGCGCTCTATGTAATGTATTTTAATTAGACAAACAGAAATGGTCAGTGCTGAAGGCTGTAAGTATTTTTCATAAGCAATGTATTCATATAACAAAAAAAATAAGGAAGGAAGCTTTCTGTTATTTCATGTATGTTTAAATCCCAACTGAGCCAGATTACCTTTCTCATCTTTCTGCAAGTAACTATCTTGTTAACTCCATTGGAAATTTAGGACTGTGAGAATACTAAGTCTAAACATATATTGAGTGACTTAGGTGAATTCTTGTGCAAGTAAATATATTTATACCACTACAGGTTTACTTTTATTCTGCAAAGATTATTTTTTTATTACTGAAACAAGTGTGCTTCTACAGTGGAAATAAATTTGACTACTACACTCCAAAATGGCTCTTGAGGCTTTCTTGACAGAGAAACAAGGCTACATCTGAAGAGAAACCTGGATACTGAACACTGCAGCACCCCAAAGTTGCTGATGCCTGTATTCCCTGTGTAGTCAATCAGAAAGATGAGGTGCCTCAGAGTCCGAGTTCAATTAGCTGGGACTTATTTGAGAAAGGAAAAAGGAAGGAGACACCAACCAGTTAGATAGAAATGCCCTGGGGGAAGTTTCTCTGAGTTTTTTCTTTCCTGAATGTGGTGGGCTGACCTCAATGGGATGCCAGGTGCTCACCAAAATTGCTCTATCACTCCTCAGCTGGACAGGGGCGAGAAAATATAACAAAAGGCTCGTGGGTGGAGATAAGAGCAGGGAGAGATCACTCAGCAATCACAGTCATGGGCAAAACTGGCTCAACTTGGGGAACTTAATTTACTACCAATCAGTTAAGAGTAGAGTAATGAGAAATAAAACCAAATCTTAAACCACCTTTCCCACAGCATTCCCTTCTTCCCAGGCTTAACTTCACTCCTGATTTTCTCTACCTCTCCCTGCAAGTGGTGCAGGAGGATGGGGAATGGGGACTGCGGTCACTTCATCACACACTGTCTCTTCTCCTTCCTCAAGGGGCAGACTCCTCACACTCTTCCCCTGCTCCTGCATGGGGCCCTTCCCACGGGAGACAGTCCTCCATGAATTTTTGTAACAGGAGTCCTTCCCCCAGGCAGCAGTTCTTCATGAAGTGCTCCAGTGTAGCTCCCACAGGGTGCAGTCCTTCCAGAACAGGCTGCTCCAACGTGGGTCCCCTGTGGGGTCTCAAGTCCTGCCAGAAAACCTGCTCCAGTATGAGCACCTCTCTCCACAGGTCCTGCTAGCAGCCTGCTCCAGTGCAGGCTTCCCCTGGGGTCACAGCCTCCTTCAGATGTTTCCATGTGCTCCAAAGTGGGCTCCTCCGTGGGCTGCAGGTGGATCTCTGCTCCCCCATGGGCTGCAGGGGCACAGCTGCCTTGCCATGGGTCTGCACCATGGGCTGCAGGGGAACTTCAGCTCCAGCGCCTGGAGCACCTCCTGCCCCTCCTTCTGCCCTGACCTTGGTGTCTGGGGCTTTTTTGCTTGGATATTGTCATTCATCTGTCTGCATTTGCTTCTATGCATTTTTCTGTTGTTGAATACATTATCCCAGTGTCACTAGCACCATCACTGATGGACTTGGCCTTGGCCAGGGGCAGGTCCATCTTGGAGCTCCCAGGGATTGGCTCTGTTGGACATGTGGGGCATCTTTTGGCAGCTTCTCTCAGAAACCATCCCTGTAGCGCCTCCTGCTACCAAGACATTGCAACACAAATCCAATACACCAAAATAAAGGGACAAATTGTCAGGTCCCTGAAATATATCAAGCAAATTGATATTAAAAGTAACTTCCTTGTTCTTTTCCTTTTAAAACGTGAAAGAGGCAAAATTCATGGAGTTAGTCAGGACTGTCTAGTGCACAGAACATTGGCTGAGAGAGTGGGATTGCATGGATTTTATGATTGCTGTACCCTGAGGTGACCAAGTTTCTAGATAGCTATTCTGACTGCCAAACAGGGTCAGAGTAGGAACAACGGGCAACATAGCCAGCTCTGCAAGAGGTGGTGACCAGAAGAACCAAGCCAGGACAGAGAGAACTTTCCTACAGTCTCATTTGGAAGGCATGTCTGGCCAGCAAGGAGCAGATGTGGACTCTGGCTCCTGTTTTGACAGGTAGTTGAGCTGCTGCTTGATACCAGCACCTCTGTCTTCATGTTTTACTCCATTTATCTGTTAGGACAGTGATTTGTATTTTACATTGAACATCTTCAGAATTGTACCCCAAGAACATTAAAGGTTTTAGGGGAAAATGACTAGATAAATCTGAACCATTTCTGAATTCTCATTTGTTTCAGAAATTTGAACACTTCTCCAAATGTTAATAGAGCTGTATGTAACCAATTACTTTTTCTAACAGCTATTCAGCCTCCTGATGCATCTTTTGGTTATAGAAAACATCTTGGAAAATACTGAATGATGAAATTAAGGATTGTGATAAATCATTGAAAATACAGTTTCAACATAAAGTTTAGAGAAAATTATACAGTTTAATACATCAATTTTATAGCTTGCTTTTTTCATAATGAAAATGCAGTCATTTTGTGGTAATTTGAATTTAGATGTCATATATTTAAATACTAATCTGCAATCTCTTAAGCTTTAATTGCTTGATTTACCAACCTGGGATCCTGATAGTGAAGCCTAAGGGCAAGATTTTGACCTTGTAAATGTCACCCATGTCAGAACATACACATGAACTCACTGTTCTACCAACATCAGTCATGGGGTAAATGTTGTAAATGCAGCCCCAAGAAACAGCCCAGGATGAACAACAGCCACAGTCCCAACAGGACACAGTTAACAAAGCACGGTAGGATTCAAAGACAACTTCCTTTCCTTGAGTCAGTGGTCTTGTGTTATTTCTAGGACATTTTGAGCAACTTTCATTGTGCATAAAGAGATGCTGCAAGCAATGTGTACACAGGATATAAAATATTAATTTGTTAAGACAATCAAGAGATGGTTAGGATTTCCTAAGCATTTGTATCCTCATCACCTCAAGGTGTCTTTACTAGCCAGGGAATTATCAGCCAGGAGAGGAAGAGTTTCTAAAATCCCCCTTGCAAGTGGAAACAGAAGCCCATAGTTGATATTTCTTCACCTTTTCACAGAACTGTTCGTGCTGTTGCACAAAAGAGCATCAGTGATGAGTATCCTCTCTGGCTCATTTGCTCCCAGAAGCTCCCTGCAGAAAGGCACGGAGTGCTCCAAGGAGACGGAGTCAGACCTAGGGCTGGTATTTTACAAACACAAAAATACTCTCAAAAATCCTACTCTGTCAGTCAGGAGCCTTGACAGAAGTGATAGGTGGGAGAAGAGGGAGGAGGAAAGACTAATTTTTCTCTGTTGTTGCTGAAATTAATTACTGAATTTAAGCGAGACAGTGTCAGAAAATGTCACCACATGCAGCAGTATTCACTTTTTTTCTCTTTTCTTTTTCCTTTCTTCCTTTTTTCTGTTTTCTTGCATTTCTCTTTTCTTTTTCCTTTCTTCCTTTTTTCTGTTTTCTTGCATTTCTCTTTTTCCTTTTCCTTTCCCCCTTTTCTCTTTTCCTTTTTCTGTTTCTTTTTTCTTTTTCTTTTTCATATTCCTTTCTTTGTATCACTGTAAGTCTGAATACCTGCATCACCCAGGCACTGTTGAAGTTTGAAGCTAACATTAAGAGGAAATATAAATGGACTGGATTATTCCATAGGTTAATGGGTTTGTTTTGCATCAGGAACTCAGAATGTTTGTAGTTAGTGTTTAGACTACGGAAAGATTTTAATCCAGGCTTAAAAAAAAAATAAAGGAAGAAAAAAGAGAAGAAAAGAAAAAAGATTGTATGTTTTAATAAATTCCTGCCTTTTTTTTTTTGTTATCAGATAATCGGCTTATTTGAAGATGCGTGCTCCAAGCCAATAGGAGGAGGCAGGGATGAATGCCTTTAGTATGAACTTGGGGCAACTTGTAGTACTTCATCTTTTCCTCTTATTCTTTTTTTTTTTTTCCTTTTTTTTTTTGCCAATCTGTACCAAACCCATGATTTTTCAAAGCACTAGCTATGCCACTCTTGCTTTTGCCTTGGTGTCCCCAGGTGATCTAGCAATGACCCAGTGATCAGCCTTTTGCCACTCAGGCAGCATCAAATGGGAGTCAGGGAGGGAGCTCTGGGCAGTGGGAGCTCTTACCCACAACTCATTGGGTTTTCCTCTCTAGTCTCTTAAAGCAAAATCTCCTGATGCTAGGTCACACTTAGCATGCCAATGACTGCAAGAGTTCTCAGCCATCACAAAACATACTAGAAAAAAAAAATAGGTGCACTGACACAAGACCAGAAGAAGCCATTTTCAGACACTGCGCATAATCCTTTTAAACTTGACCTGCTTTAGAGGACACTTCCATCCTCTCCTTTTACAGATTATTAAGAATGCCATTGTTATTTTCTGTTCCAGTTTTATTGGTTTTAATTTCCCTGCTTCACTCTATCAGTAGTTTTAGTCTATACATTAGTAGACTGTGAAATACCTTGTCTTGTTACTTCCATATTTTCTAATTGCAGCACTCCATCATTAGTCAACGGGTTCATAATGTGGAAGGCAAAGCTGCTATTTCATTTCATGCCATATAATACAATCCTTTTGGTTCAGTAATTACATTGTGCCAGACTTGTGATCAATCCTGAGATAGCTCACTTGTGATGGATAGCCCCATCACAGAGTGTATAAGAGTTAAAGGAAGAAGAAAATTTTTAATTTTGCTCCACTGTCAATTTAGCTACTTGAATACTTCTTTTCAGACCAGTATTTATCTCACTGTAGAGATTACAGAAATGAGAACTTAAAAGAGAGAATTGAAGTTTGAAAAGCATTTTATAAAGTTTTGGTTTGCAAACCAGGAAAGATAAAAATTAAATGTTCTTCCACAGAAAGCTATTGTGTGTTATTCTGTTAATGGATTGCCAATCTTTTATTCACCTGTTTAATGTACTGGAGAAAACCATTACCTGCTTCTTATAACTACTCTAAGGGTTATGTGAAATGAGCTCATCATCTTATTACTACTGCTCAGCGCTAAGTCTGTGAAAAAAAGATTTCCAAAGGTTTTCTTCTCTGTCATAGAAGTGTTTGTGAGTCAAACAGTTTTCTGAAGCACAGGCAACTTTCAGTCCTAGGACATAGGGAGTGCCCTTTCCTAACAAGGGAAGAATTGCAAGTATGGGGTGCAAGAGTGCAGAATGGGTCACAGGGAAGGCCAGGACAGCCACGCCAAGGGAGTAAGGGTGGAGAGGGCTGTAGCCTTTAGGGACAAATGACATCCTAGTGCCCTAAGGTTACAGCAGAGGAAAGCCTGATCCTAGTGGGGCATGTTTACACTTTTCTGGAAAGGATCTGCTAGGAGCCAATTTCATGGACAGAGTTTCTGTCCAGACAGACTTGCTTTGGTTCAACAAAGCAAAATCTATGTTCTTTCATATCTTTTCAGATATAAGGGCACAACCTATTCCTAGGTTTTGAACATAAATAGAAAATGTTCCTGTTTATGTTACAAAATTCTCTGGTCTTCATTGCTCTTTGACATTTGCTCAGGGCTGCACCTCGGACTTTTCCATCTCACATCCTATCTGCCATCCTTTTTGTATATAAATTCTTCCCCCAAGGAATACCAGCAAGATCCCACTAGTCAGAAATAACAACCTTAAGAACCCCTCAGAAACCCACGGTACAGTACCCTGATGGGGATTTTGTCATCTCACCAAAGCAAGGTGAGGTGGCTGTGTCTGCAAATTATGTCAAGGTAATTTTGTACCCGAAACTTTGGGGAAGGTCTGAGGTTCAGAATTCAGTTGGAGGTAGTTCAAGGGAGAGAGGGCAGCAGGAGGACTAGACTGGTGGAGCAGGTAGTACACAGTCTGCTGTGACAGTGGGTATTAAAACAGCTGAAAGGAGTTAACTGTGATAATTAACAAGTAGAGAGACAAGGAAATGGGGAAACCAGGCATCAGTCAGAGCGCTCTGGGTGGCCACAGGCTGCCTGCCTAGCTCCACTGCCTCCACCCTTTTCTCAATAAGAAACAATACAGCATTGCTTTGGGTTTTCCATTAGAGCAGCTCTTTCCAGCATCCTCTACATGGCAGATGAGCAAAACCGACGTGCAAGGCCAGCTCTAATGGTAAAAGAACACAAAAGCACCAGATCTGGAACTGGATTACAGAGGTGGAGTAAGTGAATTCCAGGGATATGAGTGAAGGCCAAGAACGATGGCAGCTACAGAATGGATAGCATCTCACCTCTCTTCCTGGCTCTCTAGGATCAAACTGCTTTTCTATTGATTCAAGTATTCAACTGACTTTGAAATGGAAACATCACTACTATTTTATACACATGCTACTAACACAAAAGTCTTTTAGTTGAAGAACTTCAGATTGTTTCTGAGGACAGCAAACTGTTCCACCCAAGAGAATTTTTGAGAAATACTGTGAAGTCATCATTTGATCAGTCACTCCACTTCTGGTGTGCATCTTTTTGCACTGTTGCATCAAAATAGCAATTAAGAAAGTAGAAACACAGCAGAAAAAGTGGGGAAATTGAATATGCAAAGGTGAAGAGATGAATTACTGATTTTACCATGCCTGGGTTCAGATATGCTGAACAAGAACATCACTTTAGCATCTTGAGCACTTGCAGAACTGAGGTCTGCCTTGGTGATCCCTCCTTGGGGAATATGCCTCAGGATTTCTGGAGAGGACCTGAGAACTCAGGAGGTGCAGCCAAGGTATCACACAGACCTCTGGGGAGTATTAGAGTCCTTTAGTCTGGGATCCCAGGGGTCAGTCTGTGCCAACTCTGAGCAGCTGGGGGAGGAGGAGAGGTTCAGCATCCTACTGAACCATGGCTGTCCTCTTCCAATTGCCTCAAAGCTTAAGGAATTGCACAAAATACAGAAAGGAAAGAAAACATAGATAAGTGTTACTATTCTTTTGTATTGGTTTTAGTACACAAAAAAGTCTCAAAGCTAAAGACAGGAGACAAAATAGACCAATCTAATGAAAACATAAAAAAAAATTCCATTTTTGTTGTGTGATTGTGTGGGTGCTACTTTTCAAGACCTGCTCAGGGCTTGGGCAAGAGTACAGTCACTTTTAGATGTGTGCAGGTCTCCCTGCAGATACCTCCCAGAGCACTGGCACAATGGTCTGGTCTAGGGCTGGTGGCTGGTGCATTTATGGCTTTCCAAATGACTCAGAGCAGACTACAGCTAAAAGAACTAGCACTGTTTCTCTCACAGATTAGAGCCAGAGAGGTCTTTTGGCTCGGAAATATAGAGGGAAAAGGATGGGCTAATCCTGAATGGTGTGCAGGAAAGCTCTTACTTCTAAAGGACAAGCTAAGGGTTATCACCAGCCTCTGAACTGTCTCACAATGAAGAAAAAGCATTTCTGTCAAATCAAATAGGCATTGTCACATAAAGAACTGATTTATAGTTGACCTCATATAAAAGATGTAGATATCTAAATTTTTTTGCCCTAGATCATCTTGATAACAAAATATTGTCTGGAAGTAATTCTTTCAGAGGCAGGAGTGAACACAAACACTTGCCCTACTTAATTTTTATCACAAAAGGACCCTTTCTGTGAATTGAAGTGCACGTGCTGGCTCCTCCTTCTTCCTGCAGCCTGCCAGCTTCCCTTCCTTCAGATTGTTTTTCCATCTGCAGTGTTTATAATAGTTGCAATGTTTCTGCAAGACGGAGACGGCTGTTTATTTAGGAGGCTATACTCAGAAGCTTGTCAGTTTAGCTGGACTGTTTGCCAGAAAAGAAAATTCAGTCTATTAAAAGATGCCAGCTTTTATTCAGGATGAGCAAATGCATTCAGAAAATAAATCCCTCATGCCCTCTTCATACTCTCCCTTTTGATGCATGAGCATTGTTAAGTCTGAGTAGTTCATATGTTTATTCTTTTTGTAGAAAAGAGTTATTTCCTGTAGAACAAAAGTCTTTTGGGAAAGAAATCAAGCTCTGTGAACTTCAGTTCACAGCTTTTTATCCAAGAGTTCAGAAAGAGTTTAGGGGAAAAACAAAAAAAGTGCAAGTGGAGCAGACTTTGAAAAGCTTCTCCTGAACCTGTTCTGACATTGTCAAAGGGAGGGAGCAACCTCCAGACTTGATCTGCCAGCTTCCCTTGGGGTCAGCAGACCCTTCTGAATGGCACAGATGGTGTCAGGGCCGTGGTTCTTCTGACAAGCACTGTGCTGGTATCCTCACCATTGCCTGCACCAAGGGAAACACAGAAGACTCAGCAGTGTCTCTACTGCTCTTCAGTTGATGGAGGCCTGAACAGGAATGTGTGTGCATATAAGCCAAAGGAGGTTTAGGAGCATATAGGTTCTGATGGAGATGGACCCCATGGACCACCAGTGCACACTACAAATCTGACACACATGACATTTTTGGTTGGGGGGCATTCATGAGAGGGAGGTGTGGTGGTGCATCCTTCCTTTCCTCCCAGGCCATACTATGATCTGGGAAATGCTCGTGAGGCCTCGGCCTATGACGAACAGGACCTGGACTGAGCTCCTCTTGACCTTATCAGAAACACTATCTGTTCCCAGGAACCTGTGCTGTCTAACAGCCTCCTGCCTTTTTTTTTTTTTTAATAGACAGCCTTAGAAATGTTTTTTGCCTGAATAACAACCCAAGTGGAATGACATTTTCATTCTCAAACTTTCAAAGAAAGTGTGCTGACCTGAAGTGCTGCCAGGATGAAACTTCATTATGACTAGAGCCTACTCTCTTGTGGCCCTATAAAGAGCAGTCCAAAATGAGACCCTTTGAGCTCTCCTGGACCACAGTGTCTGTGTGCATACAAGTGTTTATATGCTATAGCCGATGTGGGAGAAATGCTGCTCTCCTGGATTCTTAAGTACTTTAGATTTGTAAGTAAATTAGGCCTGTAAGTAAGTCACTGTTGTGTTATTGTAAATCCCATATGAATCCTTTACTCTCTTCCTGTCCCCCTCCACCTCCACAAAGATAGCTTTGNAGCTTAAGGAATTGCACAAAATACAGAAAGGAAAGAAAACATAGATAAGTGTTACTATTCTTTTGTATTGGTTTTAGTACACAAAAAAGTCTCAAAGCTAAAGACAGGAGACAAAATAGACCAATCTAATGAAAACATAAAAAAAAATTCCATTTTTGTTGTGTGATTGTGTGGGTGCTACTTTTCAAGACCTGCTCAGGGCTTGGGCAAGAGTACAGTCACTTTTAGATGTGTGCAGGTCTCCCTGCAGATACCTCCCAGAGCACTGGCACAATGGTCTGGTCTAGGGCTGGTGGCTGGTGCATTTATGGCTTTCCAAATGACTCAGAGCAGACTACAGCTAAAAGAACTAGCACTGTTTCTCTCACAGATTAGAGCCAGAGAGGTCTTTTGGCTCGGAAATATAGAGGGAAAAGGATGGGCTAATCCTGAATGGTGTGCAGGAAAGCTCTTACTTCTAAAGGACAAGCTAAGGGTTATCACCAGCCTCTGAACTGTCTCACAATGAAGAAAAAGCATTTCTGTCAAATCAAATAGGCATTGTCACATAAAGAACTGATTTATAGTTGACCTCATATAAAAGATGTAGATATCTAAATTTTTTTGCCCTAGATCATCTTGATAACAAAATATTGTCTGGAAGTAATTCTTTCAGAGGCAGGAGTGAACACAAACACTTGCCCTACTTAATTTTTATCACAAAAGGACCCTTTCTGTGAATTGAAGTGCACGTGCTGGCTCCTCCTTCTTCCTGCAGCCTGCCAGCTTCCCTTCCTTCAGATTGTTTTTCCATCTGCAGTGTTTATAATAGTTGCAATGTTTCTGCAAGACGGAGACGGCTGTTTATTTAGGAGGCTATACTCAGAAGCTTGTCAGTTTAGCTGGACTGTTTGCCAGAAAAGAAAATTCAGTCTATTAAAAGATGCCAGCTTTTATTCAGGATGAGCAAATGCATTCAGAAAATAAATCCCTCATGCCCTCTTCATACTCTCCCTTTTGATGCATGAGCATTGTTAAGTCTGAGTAGTTCATATGTTTATTCTTTTTGTAGAAAAGAGTTATTTCCTGTAGAACAAAAGTTTTTTGGGAAAGAAATCAAGCTCTGTGAACTTCAGTTCACAGCTTTTTATCCAAGAGTTCAGAAAGAGTTTAGGGGAAAAACAAAAAAAGTGCAAGTGGAGCAGACTTTGAAAAGCTTCTCCTGAACCTGTTCTGACATTGTCAAAGGGAGGGAGCAACCTCCAGACTTGATCTGCCAGCTTCCCTTGGGGTCAGCAGACCCTTCTGAATGGCACAGATGGTGTCAGGGCCGTGGTTCTTCTGACAAGCACTGTGCTGGTATCCTCACCATTGCCTGCACCAAGGGAAACACAGAAGACTCAGCAGTGTCTCTACTGCTCTTCAGTTGATGGAGGCCTGAACAGGAATGTGTGTGCATATAAGCCAAAGGAGGTTTAGGAGCATATAGGTTCTGATGGAGATGGACCCCATGGACCACCAGTGCACACTACAAATCTGACACACATGACATTTTTGGTTGGGGGGCATTCATGAGAGGGAGGTGTGGTGGTGCATCCTTCCTTTCCTCCCAGGCCATACTATGATCTGGGAAATGCTCGTGAGGCCTCGGCCTATGACGAACAGGACCTGGACTGAGCTCCTCTTGACCTTATCAGAAACACTATCTGTTCCCAGGAACCTGTGCTGTCTAACAGCCTCCTGCCTTTTTTTTTTTTTTAATAGACAGCCTTAGAAATGTTTTTTGCCTGAATAACAACCCAAGTGGAATGACATTTTCATTCTCAAACTTTCAAAGAAAGTGTGCTGACCTGAAGTGCTGCCAGGATGAAACTTCATTATGACTAGAGCCTACTCTCTTGTGGCCCTATAAAGAGCAGTCCAAAATGAGACCCTTTGAGCTCTCCTGGACCACAGTGTCTGTGTGCATACAAGTGTTTATATGCTATAGCCGATGTGGGAGAAATGCTGCTCTCCTGGATTCTTAAGTACTTTAGATTTGTAAGTAAATTAGGCCTGTAAGTAAGTCACTGTTGTGTTATTGTAAATCCCATATGAATCCTTTACTCTCTTCCTGTCCCCCTCCACCTCCACAAAGATAGCTTTGTGTTTATTTTGGTTTGTTTTGGTTTGGATTGATTGACCCTGGATTTCTGTTTGCTGTTTTTCCTCACTGAGCTTTAACCATCTAGTAAGTAGCAGAGTGAACTTGCCAGTGAACTTTGTCATGCTGTCACTTTTATATGACACTTGTTTTTACTGATACCTTTGCTGGTGATTCTTTAAGCAATTCTCAACACTCCTTCACAACGGGAGGAAAGAAGGTTGTTGTTTTCCTTAATTATTCTTGTCCAGCATGACACAAGCATTCCGGGTCCTGCATCAGGTTTTCCATCTGCTTCACAGCCTCCCCATCATTGCTGTGCTTCTATAACTGGAGCAAGCAAAGAAGAAAAGGGTGGAGAGCCAGGACAGCTGGAGAATTCAGAGATTCTCTCAGGAAGAGACCAAATTAACACTAGTAACTCCTAAGGAAATTTAAAGCACTTTCCCTATCAAGTGGCCAAGAGGACGTCATCGGCACAGATTCAAAGTCTACTAAGGAAAAAACAGGCGCCTCTTTGAGAATGAAAAAAAAGAAAGGAAGAAGCAAGTTCCATTGCTAAGAAGTGACTATACTGGTTATTCAAACTGATTGTATGATACTGAGATAAATGGATTTTAGTCTGAAATCATTCCTCCAAAAACAGTGGTGAACTTCTGTGGTGAGACTTTCAGAAAATTAGTGGTGCATCCAAGGAAAAGGAAATCATAAAACTGGAAGAGTGGACAGGAGCTGCTTGGGTTAGTTGCATAGCACGTTTTCCTTGAATATGGCAAGAACATTTCTTGCCAAAGGCCTGGGCTACAGAACTCTCCTGGGATGAGTGTCTGAGAAAAGTGAGCTGGTCCAGAGCTGTGACAGATACAGTTTATGTGGCACAATGACATTGTTTAGAGTTAATTTTAATTTGATAGCTAAAAATGAATACCAGAAAATGAACAAACAGGGAGCTTTGGGACTACACTTTCGGATGAACCAATATCTTTCCATCAAGCTACTTTTCTGACAGTCTCTTTGTTTTTCCATAATGTAAATTCCACACTGATCTAATTAATCCTGCATTTTTATTGCAGATATTTTTTCTAGACTTATCTCTGCTCCTTTGTTGTATTCAACCTGGACTTCAAACTGAAATTTTAAATTATTTTTTAAACCAGTGTAGTGAGATGGGGAGTGAAGTGTCCTGTTCAGATTTCCCAGACTTTGGGTACAAGGGCTACCTGGAACAATTTTGCCCAATATACAGATTTTTTTATACCGGGGAAGGAAGGGAATAATAGGGACTGAGCAAGGGTAGGAACTTGTTTTAAACAAGTACTAAAGGAAATTCTAGCAAGGTATTTGTGAGAACTAAACCAAACTGCCTCCAAAGTTTTTAAATTTAGCATTTTTGGCTTGTTCTTTATTGAAATTTGGCCTCCAATGTAACTACTATCAGCCTCTGCAGGCCTGAGAGATGCTGTTTCAAAGGTGATGAGAATCTCCAGGGACAATCAGGTTTGCAAGAGCTAAGCATATTTATGTCAGCAACAGAAAAAATGGCCCAAATCAATTCTCAGTCATTCCCCTTGAGTGGTTTCCTGTACATCAGCACACAAGTTTGACAACATCACCAAGCTGACCCAAGAGGGTTAGAAATGGACAGGCATCTTTGTCACCAAAATACTAGGCAGTTCATCTCCAGAAGCAAAACACAGAAAAGGTTAACTGAGTTGTGTTTTTTTCTGTAAAAAAAGGCTGATGTCAGGATTTACTGGTGTGGTCTGGGGGCAGCCAGCACGATTAGTGCCTGTGCAATATTTTTCCCAGGGCTATACAAGGAATTTCAGTTTCAAACAGAGTCTGTTTGGTAAGTTTTAGCAGTTCTTATGTATTTGGCAAAAAAAACCCCAACCCACCAACCATGCTACTAATACATACAAAATATAGCAGCCAAAAAACTTTTTGTCCTTTATTTTGTGTATGTGTGGGTATGTAGGAAATCATCCAAAAGAAATCATATTAAGAAATGCATCACCAATTATCAAATATACATAAATTAATCTTTTCTGCCTGAAATACCAGTTCAGGGGACATATTCACCTACGCATCACATTTCCCACTGAAATTAACAGAACAAGGTTGTCGGCCTGCAAGTAGTAGGCAGGGAAAAAGCCACCACATGTTCACTGCAGCATGTGATAATAACTCACTGCTGAGCGTGGTTGGGCTCTCATCCCACCTTGTCCTCCCTCCGACAGTCTGTGACTGCCCTGGGATTTGGCCAGTTGCTCCAGGATCAGCTCTGGGGGGTAAACCCGTCCTAGGGGTCCTGGGTGGGAGCTTGGCTTCATTCTTCTCTTTCACCCGAGTGTCCATCGAAGGCTGGTGGCTGTGGTGGGGTCTGGGAGGTGCCCTCATTGCCTGCTTTTGGGGGGAGAGGTGGCAGCAGGTGGGAGTATCTCTTCACTTGGGTCACTGCTGGGACAGCAAACCTGCCACGTCCCTGAAGAGAGGACAGGCAGATCTACAGCTAAAACCAGGCGAGGCAGAACTTTCTGTCTTCAGCTGCACACGTCTGAATGGCTCTTGCAGGGCTGCTGAGAGGTTTCCCTTCCTCCTGCCTAAGTGGTCTCAGATTGACAAAGCTTTTAGGAGCATGAAATATGGCTGACTAAAGCATTGTGCTGACACAGCCCAAGGGTGCATGTATCAAGAGCTGCTCCAGGCTGGAAAAAACGGCTGTACAATCAGCTATTTAAATAATAGATCAATTTGATTTATCTGAGGGAACATGTCATGACAACATAGCTTGGTTAAGGTCTAGAAATATCTACATGAGAGATTTCAGAGGGTGGGGTATTCTAGCAGATAAAGGCAAAACAATGCAATCAAATTTCTGGATGAGGAAAAAGCTGTGTTTAACCGTAAAAAAGGTAGGGTTTAAGTCAGTTCTGAGTGGCATTTGAAAGCCCAGCCACCAGCACAGGAGGTGCTGTGGATTGTGACAAATGTGACCTCTGATGAGATGCTTGTAATTTTCCCTTCTCAACTGTAAACCTGTGAGTCTCTGAAAAGAGCAAGGGATTGCCCAAATTATCTGTGGTGATAAATGATCAAGGTCTGAGTGCCTCAAGAAGATAAACACCCCAGGTGGTAGGTGGATATCATGAGATGGAGTCAGCATGCACCACACAAAAATTAGCTTGTGAAACCAAGTGACCAGCCCACACCCCAGTGTTTTTTCTGTTGTCTTTATATGGTAGAAATGATATTGTATGCTGGCAGATGCTCCGCATCTCCTTGCAATCATGCCATTATGATGTCTTTTTCCAAAATAAACACCATAAACCAGCAACCTCTTGGGCTTTATAGGTTAGTGGTGGACTTGGAAGTGTTAGGTTCACAGTTGGACTCACCGATCTTGAAGGTCTTTTCCAACCCGAATGATTCTACAATTCATTTGCAACAGTTTGCATTTATTCTGCTATGAATGTTTGCTCTCTCCAGCAGTGATAACCACCTCAGCACTGCTATCACACGTCTCCTTTTCTCTGCTGGGACTTTGCTATAGCGGCTCTCCCCATTCCTTTGGCTCTATGTTTTTCCTTAAATCTCTTTTAGAAATGAAAATATCCCTCTTTCCTTTTTATAGGGAACTGTGTGCCTACAGACAGTAGAAGTCCAGGCAACTACACATGCATCTTGCAAAATGGGGATCCTCCTAGTGAAAGAGTTTTGGGAAATATGTGGTACCTGGTCATGAAAGGAGCAGAGAGAGCAAAAGGCTGTGTGGAAGCAGGGCATTATAAGGAGCAAGGGTTTAATATATGGTCTCATCCTTTTAATACTATTTATTTTCCAGATAGGAATAATCCTTGGTGAAGAATGCCAGTTCCCCATTGGGATGGACAAATCAGGATCTGTGGGTGTGCTGTTGGCTGTTAAATTTTGTGTATGATCAGCACCTTAAATTGCACCCTCCACATCATCTCTCAGCTCACACTGCTGTATCACATGCTAAGCATAAGCCTCCTGCTCAGCAACCTGTTCCTTCTGTCCCAGGAAACTTGCTTCCCTCATCTTTGTGACTCATTGCTGCCACATTGTCTGCAAAGGGTTTGGAAGTCAGAAAATCCCACTTATGGAATGAACTTTTAGGAATGGCCCCAAAGTCTCATGTCAGCCAGTTCTGTTGCCTTTTTCACTTTAGTTCACTACGTAGGATCTGCTTGGCCCCAAAATGACTGTTTCTATCTCTCTCTCTCTCTCTCTCTCTCTCTCTCTCCCTCTTTCTCAATTGTCCATTGTAGGAACATTACTGTTTCATGTTGCAGAGCCAGTGAGAGGAAGGAAACAATCCTCCACTGAAAAATGTTTTCAGAATAGCATTTAGCTTGCAAGAAGCCCAAGGCCATTCTAAGTTTCTGTACCAACTCCCACTCAGGGCTAGGACATCCCACCTCAGTGTTAGATCAAATTGCTCAGAACCACATCCAGGAACTTTTAATTATCCCTGAGAATGGAGTCTCCACAGTTTCTCTGAGCAGCCTGTCTCCATGTTTCTGTAAAAATTTTGTTTACTAATGTCTAAGTTGGATTTCTGCTGTTGCTACTTCTCTCCACTGCACTGTATGTGCCCTTCAAGCCTTTGTACACAACTCTTGGCTGGGTGTTTCCAGAGATGCTCACTCTTTCCCTTCAACAATCTTCCACTGGATTTGTTCTAACAAGATGTTTGGATTTCTGCTTGGCCACTAGGAACAGCTCACTACAAAAGATTTAGCCCTTCTGTGACTCATTCCAAGGACTTGCTCCAAGTACTGTCCGCGTTTGTGAATACTGCTAGAATTCTTTCTTTGTTTTTGTTTCAATTGCGCATTTTCTGTTTGACATTAACAGTAGCTGGAACTGTGGATTTTGGCATTTTTTCATTTTTGTGGGCTGACACCAGTCTTCACATTGACTGAAATGTTGCTCGGTGGCATGTGCTGATTGCCTATAAAAATTTCAATACCACAGTTGGAAAATGTACAAATATTTTTCTTTCCTCTTCTTTCTTCTAACAAAGAACATAAGAAAGGATGTTCTAGAAAGAGAAATTTTTTTGTCTTAGCATCATTTTACTGAATAAATGGGGGTTTTGGCATTTATCCAAGGGGGCTAATTGAAAAACAGAAGATAACGTTTTCTGATTGACGACTTCATACCAGGAAAGAAAAAATATTATTCTGCCTAGAAATTACTTCTGTTTTCTAACTACTGGGAAAACCTTCAGATATATCAAATTTACTAAAATGTGGTGTTTATCCCTTTGTGCAAGCTTACTGTATGGGTATAAATCTTATTTTCCTAAGGGATATTAAAGTAAATGGGCCTGAGGAAGTACTGTTGAAATATTTATCTTCTTTCAGCTGTAAATTTGGTCAGAGAGAAGTTAGGATGTTTGGCATTTTATACAGAGAGAAGCTTTAGATTTGCAAAGCTTCATCTCTCTTTCTTCTTCAAAGCCAAGCTCGTAAACAAAGGAACTGTTCCCAAACTGTCACCATAATGTCACTCAATTCCACGAAGTCACCACATCACTTCTATCACTATAACAACTTATCATCTGTTGCTAATGCCACAAAAACACTGCATTTCCATCATTTTGAAAGTAACTCAGAAGTGATGACTTTAAATGCAGTCTTTCTGCAATGTTTTTCAGAAAATCACTGTTTTAATAAGAAAACTTTAGAATGAAGTATTATTTATTAAATATTAATAGCACTTTTAATTTGTCATAATGAAATAATGTTGTTCACTATTGAAACATACTTTTCCCTTTTGTTCTCCCTTATTATTTTCTATTTCATATGAAATGCTGAAAAGTTTTATATGAAGCTAACACATTGGATAAATAGTTTAGAAAAATTGAATGCAACTAAGATGGACAAATGTAAAACTGTACACTTTAGTAGGAGTAATCCACTTCAGAAACGCAGAATGAAAGTTGAGTGGCTCTATAGCTTTAGTGAAAAAAGTCAGGAAGAAAATACACCAACATCCTCCTACTCCTGCAGATAGAAAAAATATATATAAAATTTAGGAATTCTGTCTGTGATGAACGTGGAAAGGAATCCTTGTGCTTTTATTGTGACTGCTCATCAGACTGGAATTGGAGGAAGATTTTGATATGGGACTTCACGATGGATTTGGTTCAGTTGGAAAGAGTCCCAGGGACACCAGTGTAACCAGTTTGAGGTTTAGAAATCAGTCTAAGGTTAACTGCCATGCAGAACTGTAGGTATGACTTTGCCTTGCAAGGGGGCCTGCCTGGTGACAAGATCACAACTTTTATCATCTTGGCACAAAGAATAGCTGTGAGTGGAAGAAAATCCAGCGGGTGGGCTTGAGGCTTGATATAGGTGAGCAAAGGTGGGAAAACTCAGGGCAGTGAAAAAAATTCATGACCAAGTGGTGAGCCAGGCTTTGGCAGAAGGAGCTCTGACAGAACTTGCTGGAGACCAGAGCTGTAGTGGGGCTTGAAATAAGGAAAGAGAACTAAGAGAGTGTGGGGGAGAGCAATGGAGCTGTAAAGAGGAAAGGCAGCCAAGCAGCAACCGGAAGAGCAGGTCCACAACTCACTCATTCAAGTTTCCATTTCCATCAATCCCTTTCCTCCCCACCAGCTATAGCCCATTGATGCTTGACAGGGCAAAATTGTAGCCTAGAATCTCACAAACAGGGAAAAGGGCCAAAGCGGCCCAGCAGGGAGGGAAGAGAAGAAAGGATGGGACCAGAAGCAGGATCTGAAACAAAGCACCTCAGAAGAGGGCTTTCTGCTCCTCTTGTTTGCTGATCCACAAGTGGCCAGATGAGCATCCCACAAAGTGACATGTCCGTGGACTGTGGATTGTGACTATTACTGAGACTCATAACAAGATGAGACAGTATGGCTGGTTTGGGTGAGCTTCATGCTGATGGAAAGCCAAAAGCCTATGTTGCTTTGTGGGAATAAAGTCTCCAGAGAGCTTTTTTCAGGTTGACCACAAATTGCTAATGCTGTATGACCATACACAGTCCCAAAGAGCTTCAGTGGCCTGCGGAAAACAGCATGCTTACAACAATGCTGAGTGAAAGCATCAGCCAGTTTCCTCTTTGGGTCAGGACTCCTCTGATTTATCTGTAGAAACATCCTACAGAATTTGCCAAAAGTAGGAAGAATGGGTTCATGCTTGTCAGTTCTTTTTTCCTAGGTTAATTTAATGTCACAGTGACTCCTGGTTTTCAGTTCCTAACAGAGGATGTGATAATCAGGTGGACAGGTCTGAATGCATGGGGAAATACATCAGCATGATCGACCAAATCCTATCAGTTGTGCTTGCTAATGGCTTAGATGTCTTACAGCCTTCTCTCAGGCTTTGCATGCCCCCGTGACCAAATAAAATGGGAGGACAAGGATGCAGCAGCATTTCCACATCAGCTTCCTGCCTTCCAAGCACCAAGGAACCTGTCTGAAAGCAGTGACCTTAACTGCACTCTCTCTCCTGAAACAGATTCTGTTTGATGGGGAGAAAGAGGAGACAGGTTAGAAGTTGTGCCCGCATGCTTAAGAAAGAAGCCTCCCCTTCTGTTCAGGAACTCTGCAGGAATTTCAGACTCGATTGCATCATGCTTGCCTCTTCAAAGCCTTTAGCGACTGATCACACGCTTGGAAAATATCAAACCTGACTTAACCTGACATGGTTAACAGTGTAACTCAACCTGTTTGACAGCCTCCTTCCTCAGGGTGGCTACGGCCTCCTTGTACTCAGAAATGTCTCTGGGGAAAGAGTAGGCATTTCTTCTTAACATTATTCAGAGTGATAATTGCTTGTTTTAAAAGGAAGCACCTCTGTACATTTTCCTTGGGAATGATGCAATTCAGTGTTTCATACAGTGACTTTGTTTTGTTGCTTTGTATTA
Source organism: Edolisoma coerulescens (assembly GCA_013397115.1). NCBI lineage: Eukaryota > Metazoa > Chordata > Aves > Passeriformes > Campephagidae > Edolisoma > Edolisoma coerulescens. The sequence continues at coordinate 517,655 of VWZW01007673.1, read as the reverse complement.
AAACTAGTTTAAAATACTCCCTAAATAAAGAAATGAAGTCTTTTATTTAGTCTTTCTATAAATGATGTCATTTTCATTTATTTTCAATTTATTTGTTATCATCTTAGATCCAATTCATGGAATAGTTCCTGTGATGAGGATGAAAACCAGTCTGCCCCTGGCTGGGGTTTCTTCTGTAGACATTCCACTTGGTGTGAAGAAATAAGCATTAATAGAGTAACATGAAAATGGAAATTTCTATATTACCAATAGTTGACACACTTGAGGTGTAGGAAATACAGGCTCAAGTAGGAAATACAGGCTCAAGTTCCAGCTGTAATGAAAATGTATCTAGTGAAATGCACAGAGAGAGTTTCCATGTGCCTCCAGAGGGTCTCAGAGTTTCCATGTGCCTCCAGAGGGTCTCAGGCTGCACTGACCTGCCTTCAGCCCTCTTGATCCAAAATGTCAAGCCTGAGGTTTGCTGAAGACACACTTATCGCTAGGGAAATATCTCCCCACCTCCTCTCACCTCTCCTTTGAGAATTCAGATTTTGGGGCATCCAGCTGCTGCTGTAACCAGGGTTCCCACCAGCTTACCAGTGGCTTATATTAATTATAATGGTAATTTTAACAAAACTTGTACCAAGCAACATAATCTTTTGGAGTTGGGGGAAAGCAGTCATTGCTAGGGGCTGGTGGTGTCTCAGTAGCAGCTGTGAGAGCAGCAGGGAGCTCAAAGTTGTGTGTTTACACACAGAGGGGCAAACAAGCAACCTCTGGGCATCAGGTACTGTGTAGCTGAAGGTAATAAGCATTCCGTTTGGAAGCGATGGCAGCAACTCCATCCTTGTGTCCCTGTGTCACTGACACTGCAATCAGAGCTCCTCTCACTGATGCTGCAACGTGCCAGACTCACTCCATTTCACAGTGTGCTGGCTGGACCTGGGTCACCACGAGGAGGAGTCATCTGGCCAAGTGTAGGCACCTGTAGTGTAAATGTCTACTATTGAATGAATCATTCTTGGTTGTCTTCACCAACGAAACTCAGAAAAGATTGTTAGGGCAAAACTATCCCACCCACAAACAGGCATCTAAAATCAGTTATTTAAACTGCATCCTACAAGATCCTAGACAGTTAAATTGGAGATGTTTGAAGTCAGTGAGTGTCACCCCAAATATCAGATGTTCTCAGAATGCCATTGCATTTTCTGTAGGCTTTCCAGCAGTTATTTCTTAATCTTTGTGATGGAGCTTTTAACAGATGAAGTTTTTGTAGAATATTGATTCTGTCCTTTAGCCAAAAAGGCATTTTTTTTCTTTGAGTTGTTTTAGAAATGTCAGGGAAATTCCAGCAATTGACAGTACTGCAGGTAGCTGGAATATAAGAGGGAAGAAGGGAAGACGCCACCTCTGTTACGTGTTTATGGACTTCATGACTACTGTAATGTGTAGACTCTTTTAATAGAATTACTGGATTTAAACTGCTGCAGTCTTGTGACTTCAAAATTCTCCACACCTTCTACAGAGTTACACCAAAATACGTTTAAAAGTCCCACTAGATCAGATCTTTCTGTCCACAGTAGTGGTTACATTTTTACACCATTATTCATGGATTTGAACATCTAATATCAAGCATAAAGCTAGGTAGAATCAGGGCCTTAGCACTGGAATCCTTACAGGAAGAGCCAAAATACACAAAGACTTGAAAAGCAATAGAATTGTTTTTCAAGGGCTTAGGAAAATGTGTAACTTACCTTAAAGCACTTAAAAGTCCACTTCAACAGCTTAGCCTCGTTGAAGGTCTTTAGATCTCTTAGAGATACAACAATCTAAAAAGACAATCGGGGTCTGGCCTTTAAAACTTTTTAGTATTTGGTGCTAATGGAAGATGATGGGTTGGTGAGCTGGGGGCGTGAATCCTTGTTTTAGCCATAAGGAAAGACTGACAGCAGTGCACACTTTCTGAAGTGTGATGGTAACGTGCCTTAGTCTTCTAACAGATAGGTCCAGATTCTGAGCTCAGCATCACAAATGATGATGCACATCTTCATTTAGGTAAGCAGCTTGGGATATGTGTTGCTTTTGAATCTACTCTCGATGCAGAATAACAACAAAAAATTTAAGAAAATTTTGCCCCAAAATATTGAGGGTGTTCAGAACTTTTGAAGAGGTTGCCCAGAGACGTTATGCAATTTCAACACTGGAGATGCTAAAATTGTGATAGAATAACACTGAGAAGCCTCTTAAGCTTTGAAATTTGATCTAGCTTCAAAGCTAAATCGACTTTAAATGGAAGTTTGAAGGAGTTGACCTCCACAAATCCCTTCCAATCTAAATTGTTTCATGTTTCCTATTTACTAGTTTCAGCTTGCCTGACCTTACATTTAATGCAACTGTTATGAAATCAATAAGTTATTTGGAATCTGTGACACGCCTCTCACTTAGAAAAGGAAGTGGCTCTAACTTTCTATTTATAATTCTGCTGATGACTTCTTACCCTTAGACGTTGCAGCTGAAGCTAAACTTGCTCTTGCATACCAATTACACATTTTGTGGTAACAGTGTTAATTAATCCACATCTACAACAAATATCTGCAGCTCCTCGCAGGCTGCCTTTCTTTTCTTGGTTTTGGCATTAGTGTGGGTAAATTCTGAAGGTCGAGAGCTTTAGGAGGTCCCTTCTGCTGTAATTTTCTAATCACGGATGAAAGTATACTTACACTTTGAATATTAAAGAATATTTGTTCTTCATTCTGACATCCTATCAGAGCAGAAGCTATTACAGAATTATTAAGCAACAGAGGTGAACAGGTACCACTGTCCTCCTTCACCACATGCAATGATTACAACCAGTTGTATAAAGTTGCACTCCTTTCCCCAGGCTCAGTTCTCAATTGCACTGAGGCAAATTCAATTCTGAACATGTACATTCAGCTCCCAGAATAGTCTCTAGGTGAAATTCAGCAATAACAAGTGGTTGCATAAACCTAATTCTGCCTGTGAGGTTCTCAGACAACCCAGCAAGTCTGTACTAATTTTAAATTTAATAGGTGTTTAATAGAATACACAACCAGTGTGGGAGGGTTGAATGTGTAGAACAAAAAACTACTAAATAACAGTGAATGTCAAAGCAGGGTGGTCCTACAGTATGATTCACACCAGCTCAGAAAACTTATTTTGCAGATGAGTCTAATACTGTTGTGAGTGTTAACGCTAATAATTGCTCTTGATGACATTGAAACTGAAATTATTTTAAAAGCAGATAAATGCTGATATAATTCATCATTAAGATAGCTAAATTTAGAAATCTATAGGAAAATTACGTGTGTGAAGTCTTTTCATACTCCATGGAGATCTAGTCAATGCAGGCTTGAAAACAACTCATCTGAAGAGACTGGGACACAATTCAGTTCCTCTCCCACAGGTACCATTTGAGATGCCTTAGGCCATCTGAGACATCTGCACAGGGATCCCTTCTCTTCTCCTGGCTGAACACCAACTCTCAGTCTGTCTTCACAGGAGAGGTGCTCCAGACCTGTGATACACTTGATAGCTCTCCTCTGGACTCACTCTAGTAGGTCTGCATCTTTCCTGTGCTGGGACCCCAGAGCTGGATGCAGCACTCCAGATGGGGTCTCACCAGAGCAGAGCAGAGCAGAGCAGAGCAGAGGGGCAGAATCCCCTCCCTCGCCCTGCTGCCCGCGCTGCTTTGGATGCAGCCCAGGGGACGTTTGGCTGTCTGGGCTGTGAGTGCACGTGGCTGAGATATGTCAAGCTTGTCATCCACCAACACCCCCAAGTGCTTCTCCCCAGAGCTGCTCTCTGTGGTCACAGCAGTCATGCAGCAGCTACCCTCTTGGAGTAAGGCAAAAGAGTAAGTTACTGAGGAGACAGCAGACCAATACTCTGAGATTGCTTTCTCAAGCACCTGAACTGTAGTTCCACTCTCTCTGCTGTAGCATTTTCCCATCTAGATTTTTTCTTTTTTTTTTTTTGTCAAATATTATGTCTGCTTATGACAGGCATCAGCAAAGTCAGAGTCTCCTCTTCACCTCATCTGACCAAGTTTTCTTTCAGTAAAGCATTCCCTTGGCAAGGACAAGGCTTGGAAGTGGTAAGAGGATGCGGTGGCTCCCCACTGTGGCTGCTGGCCACACGCCCTTGGTGGGTCATGCCACTCCATGGCCATGCAGCTCGGTGGCTGCATTGCTCACGCTGCTCAATTCTGAATCCTTCTTGGTTTTTGATTACTGACACCAGACTTCTCAAAGGACTTGGGTGCTTCTTTGCCAAGTGGAAACCTGGGAATAAATAGTGAGCTCCATGGAGCAACATTCCTAACAGCAGCAATGGGCTGCTTCACTAAAAGTGAAGCACCAGTAAAAGTGCTTGTTAAAGTGAAAAACAAATATAATGTGCTAAAGAGACAGGGGAGCATATAAGAGGAGTAACACTGGAAGACAGTAAAATATCCCAAGACAGCCCTGGCACTGCTCACAGTTTGGACAAGGAAAGGATGAAGACAAGCTCCTGGAAAAACAGACAGACACAGTAAAACAAAATAGACAGCATTCTTCATACTCAGTCTCTCAATCTGTTCAGCCTCTAATATAATTACCATGTAAAAAATGGAGGCAAACACCTTTTTCTTTATAAAAAAAGACAAACCCAAGACCAACCCACCCAGAAGTTGTTTTTTAAATTTAGCTATAAAAAGAAGGGAGCTTCCAGGTTTACTCAAAAAAGAGAAAAACCAGACAACTCACCTAATCCAGCCAAAGAAACACACAACAGTTCACAGTAACTCATGAATGTGCTAAACATGCCAGTAAGACACGGGTACAAAGTAAGTTTAGTCACAGTGATTCATTGTAGTGTTATCTGTCTTTTTCTCTAAGACCCCTGCACACATTGTAGCTATTGTGCCTTAGGGGTAAGCATCACCTTATTTTCATGTTGGCCTGTGCTGTCAAGCTCTGCATAAGAACTGCTCTCTCTCAGCCTATATTAAGGTTAGTGGAAGGATTTAGGCTCTTGCTGCTGTGGTTCAGCTGCTGATGTTTTAAGGTCTACTTTAAGGCGAAGTCATTCACCTTGTTCTTTATTTCTTGTCAGTAACTATAAAGGGTGTCTATAGAGTATTTGAGGCAAGAGACTCGTATTTAAATAGTTGATATCTGGACTGAAACTAATCCCTGCTTTGCTGCTCTGCAGCACACAGAAGGAGCATCACCTCAGTGTCTGGCTGCTGTTTCTGGCAGTAGTTGAGGGTTGGTCATTGCTGGGCTTCCTTAGGCCCCACCTGGTCCCGCTCTCCTCCTCTGCATGAGGGTCCTGGGGGCTGAGAGAAGCACCAGCACCAGGCTTGGGGAAATGTAAGCCATTGGAACATGACCCCTCATGGTCCTGGAAAAATCACAAGCTATGATTACTCACTTGCAGCCTGGGCTCTGGCATGGAGCTGTTACACTGCTGGCAATACTCTGGATTTGGACATTACTGCCAGGTCTTGTGAGGCCAAGGAGAATGAGCATCATAGAACAGACTTGCTGCAACTTTGCACCTCCAGACATGCCTGCTCCCACTGACATCTGGCTTTTATTCAAATGGTGGCTGCTAGCCTTTCTCAGGCATGCCGCTGATAGGCTGGGGGATGAAAACTGAGGCTCCTGGATACCAAGCAGGCTGCATCTATCATCGATCACATCAGTCTCAAGGACTGTCATTTGTACTTCCTTGCTCCCTGGCATCTCGTCCCTTGACCTACCCAGAGGACAAACACTATCACTAAATGGTTCCCTAGCACCTCAGAAAGGGTTTTAGTGACTGGTATTAAAATACCTAGTGAATAATCATAACAATTCTTCAGCTGCTCAGAGTCCCTCCTCCCTATGCACTTAAAAGCACTTCAAAAATGTGCACGGACTCTGACTGATTCTGACAAGATCCTGAATCCTGTTGTAAGAAATGAGCAACCCTTTTCTATTTTCCAGGTGGCATCCCTAATGATCAGAAAACAACTCAAGCTCTGTCAATATTATAAGAACATTTGTTGTTTTATTCTTTTTGGTGGGTACAAAAACCACAGTTTCTTACACAGAACAAGATTATAAATAATATCTGTAACATGAGTGACCCGTAGTCTCTTTTGATTCTACACTGCAGACTGATGAAGTACTCTAAAACATTTTATCATTTTGTTTCTTGTATTAGACAGATGCAAATCTGTGGAACACGGAATGATGGAACAGAATGAAGGTAACAGCAAACAAGAGGATGACCAACAACTTTTATAAAAAAAAATTCTCTGAATTTTATTACAGTGATGGCATTTTATATCAATTATTGCAATGATTTTTCCCTAAGATGGTTAGAAAAAAGAATTGTGTTGTCCTCTACTGAATTTACATCAGTTAAAAAGCAAGCACGTTTCAATATTCCTCTTTTTCCAAAGAAAATGTAAATAATTTCTTTATTTTTTTTCACAGGATTTACATATTTATTTTTTTTTATCACAGTTTAGTGATTCATTTCTACAGCTGAACAGCTGAGTATTCTTCCATTGTATATATTGATGTTCTGGAGACACAGGTTAGCATGTTCATTGACTTCTATAGCTATTTTTCTCTCTTTGTCACGACAAAGACCAAAATGGTGTCCTTTCTGAGCATGTTCTTCACAGTTTAATGCGCTAAATTGGCAAGTCTTATTAGTTTTAAGTCCACTCAAGTGAAATTTGTTGCTGTTAATACACCCTTCCCAGCCCCCTCCCCCCAACAAAACTAAATTATGAATTTTCCTGATATAAAATCTGAGTTTGGGTTTCCGAGCTGAGCTCATGCACACATTGTTGCTGATGATGTCTGGCGCATTTGGACGTACTTCCCTTTCTCAGCCAAATTATTAGTTCATCAATGACACTCCCATGTCGTTACAGTCTGTGCTGTGTTCCCATCAGTCACCAACACAGTTTGATTAAGGCACTCAATTATTTTTTTGGTTTTTATGGTAGGTCCGATGCAATTACAGCCAATCCTGAACTTTGTCTAATTGCAGTTCCAGTGTGCACGGCCTTCGGGCAGTCAGGAGTCAATACGCGTCCGTTTTCTCCCACACTCCCTGTGATGGATAATCTGGCTTTGTTTCTTATGGCTTCAGAAAAGGTAAGCTAGGTTTGAAGAAGAAGCAGAAGAGAGGAGAGTGTTATAATGTTTCTGTCCTTCAGCCAATCCGGACACAGCAAACACCAAAATATTAAATTTTAGACATCTGCATTTTTTCATGTTAATGTTAAATATAAAAATAGTAATCATCATAAATATAATACATAGCACTTAAGTCTACTGGGGAAAAAAATACTAGCAATTCTGAGGGTAAATTTCATTACAATAAATGGTTACTGATTTAAATATAAAATCAGAATCTGATTATGAAGTTAACTGAAGAGGTAATACCTTCATCTAAACTGCTTCAAACTAAATTTATAAACAGTGAGAAGACCTTTTGGAACCTGAAAGCAATAGCATCTATGAATAATGTCATGCACAAGTGTTTATAGTCTTTGACCTTCAACTAGGAATGTCAAGATAAAATATAACTACTGAAAGTTGTTTATAAATTGCAATAGCTGTATCAGCTATCCCTCTGGAAATTCCATCATTGAAATCTAAAGAAATTATTACTTTTTTTCACACTGCAAATATTTAGTATCAGGAAACCTGAGAACTGTCCTCAAATCTCTTTCATATATATATATTTTCCTACCATTAGAGAAGGTGATAACTTTCAAAGAAAATGTAATTTATTGAGAGAAAATACAGTTTTCTACATTTTTCTACATTATGTCTAAATTTTCCATAAGAAGGTTAAAATTTTTGCCATTTTAAAATCTTTAGTTTCAGATAAATCAGAACAAAATGTCTTGTTTAGGGACTAAGTTACTCAAGCAAAAAATCTGGATTTGTTAGAAGATTTATAGTTATGCCATCTAACTTTAGTCATCCAAAAATCAGTCACCTAATCTAATAGGGTTCTCTCATGTGATTATAAAAAAAGCCAAGATGACTAGTTTGAAGTAAATGATTTCCAGATGACTAAAATTAGGGTAAGTGTCTAAGGTCAAACAATGCAGCAAGGCACCCTAAACATACTACATTGAAAGAGATTTCAGAGATAACCATGTTAAGATATTAATTAGTGGGGAAATCTGATTTCTAGTCAGGAGAAGCTATGTAAATGGTGTGCAGGGATGCAGTCTGAAATACCAACTGGGAAAAAAGGGAGATAGGAGGGTGCATTCACATAGGAGCAAAGGGATGACAAACATCATAAAGTCATTTTGTTTGCTTTATTACTAATCTCTACATTTTGAACTTTATCCCTCTGAACCCAGTTTCTCCTTCTGAGGTAGCACTGATATTCTGAGCTGGTGTTTGATATGTGGAGTTAATTTTAAATATGAGTATATAGGGATGAGGAAGAGTCCTTAAAACTCCCAAACAGTGCTTCGGGTGCACTTCTTTGGAAATGCACCAGTCTAATATTGCATTGTTATCAGTAGCTCCTTCAAAAAGAGCTGTCAAAAATACAGCGGCTGTTTGTGGCACAGCCGGAGCTTGGATTTAAAAGCAACTTTCCAAACCAATTACCCTAAAAACTTCAGCCCTCAAAAGCACCCAAATTCAGGAAAAGGCCTCAGCTTACAGAGGGCATTATGACATTCCCCTTACACTGAAAAACCTCGGCTTTGGTGAAGGACATCCTTTGAAAACTTTCCCTGCTCCCACTATACTTTGTGACAGGGACTGTTACCAAACATACCTTGATTTAAAACAACACCCAGATACAAAAAGGGTGGCAGAGGTGATGAGGAAGTGGGGACCTGGGCCTATACATTACCAAAAACTTCAACTACTTCCCAGCAGCAAATAAAAATCTCTGCATTTGCAAAGCACAGACACAATGCAGTGTGGTATAGATGCACACGGTGCATGTCCTGAGTCCCACTGCAAATGGATACTGGTAACTGCCCGCAGAAGAGCAGAGAACATGTTCTGGTCAACGGAAAGAATGAGATAAAGGTGCTTTACTGTGGGAGAGGGATGAGAGTCCAAACCAGATTAGAAAGCAAACTTGGGTGGAAAAGTGACAGCTTACTCCAGATGTGCTAAATTTCCCAGAAAGTCATCATTGTGTGCCAGAGTCTCTCCAGCGCATTGATCAGCTATCTCTTCATGGCCATTCAGAGTTTCCCACCAGGAAATCAGAGTGAGAGCACTCAGATTTGTATGGGATATATGAGTTGTGTGTAACTGCTTTAATAGCTCAGTCTAAATAACTTTCTGGCCATTGACAATGCACTCAGGACAGAAAGACAATAAAAGGCATCCAGAAGGGAAAAAAAAAAGAAAAAAAAAAAGAAAGAGAACAACACTTTCTCAGCAGCCTTCCACAGAAGAACAGAAAAGCTGCAAGGAAATAACTCTTGTCCTTTTAGTGCAGAGACTAACAACAGCTCAGCAGCACACCACAGGACAGCTCAGACACTTAAAAAGCCAGGAGGAGCAGGTCAAACTCGTACTTGCGACAGTGCCATAAAGCTAAGTAACCAGGTAAGTGTCTGCTCTGTACTTTAAACTATGCTACAGGTAACAAGCCAGGCTGATACTCTGTTTAACTGTGCTGCTACAATTTCAAATTTATGGCCTGGATGCAGGAGTGGCTGGGATAAGAGGGAAAAGTCTTGGTATTTACAGTGAATATTACCCAAACTGTGAAAGTCTCCTTGCAGTAAGTGTATATGGTTAATATCACATTTGTCGTTAGTTTTGATTAAATTAGTTGTGGAATTAATCACGTGAAAACACTGACTGCCTTGTTCCTAACAGAAAATGGGAATTTTGGAAACTGATATTCTCAGTCTGTGTAATATAAATATCCTAGCTTGTGTGGGTTCTTTTGTTGTTCAGGCTCCTGTAGTACTTGCGTCACATGGAGGTCTTTGGCACAAATACCTAAGATGAACTTTTAATGAATTTTTCTCTCTTGACTATGACATTGGAAGTACACAAGTCAAAATAAGTACATTACACACTTACTGAGCCATCCTGTAACACTTCACCTTTCTTTTGTAGTTAATTGTAATAATGATGTTTTTCATTGCTCTTCGTAGTTTTGTAATGAATTTCATCCATTAGTTACAAACAACAGCATGGGATGGGAGAGCAAGAGAAGGCATCTGAGCTGGAAGCTGGTTCCTGAGCTTTATGGCCCACTGAGAAGGCCATGGAGAGGCGGTGGTGGTGGCTGGCTGGATACTGGGACAACCCCTTCAAAAGCCTGTGGGTTTGGGGTGAGGAACACAGCAGGGCTTTGCCTTAGAGCAGCTGAAGAGAAGGATGTTAAGCTCCTCACTGCTCTTCGTATCAGCTTCACGTGTACACTAAGGGCTTAATACTAATGGAAAAACTGCTGCCCAGAGGAAGAGGAAGGGATTGTTCCCTCCTTAAAGCAAATTTTCTTCCCTGACTTCAGCAGATACAACTGCCTGTCAGCCCTTCTGAATGTCTTTATCCCACACATATAGACTAGTCCATTATCATATAGACCAGTCCACACATACAGACTAGTCCTTCATTTTCATTCTCAGCTGCCTTGCAGGCAGGGTGAATTTCCCTGAGGTCACCCACATTTGACTGGATGAAACTAAAATAAAAGTCATGGTAATGAATATTAATTGTCAAGAGGGTTATTTAAGCTATTTTATATTAGTTTACTACATATACCATTAAAACTATTTGATGTTAGCTTAAAAAGTCAGTGTGGTGGTTACTCATGCAGGTTAGAACCACCAGGCATCTTTCCATATTAGCAGGTTTTAGTTCCAATACGATCTCTTTACTCCTTGGATAAATAAACATGTCAAAGGTTTCAAAATGCATAAGACAGACATATTTCTACAGAAATATGTGCAGCCATCATTGTGGGCTCTGTAATGCTGCCAGCTAAGCAGAGGTTTACGACTAGCACGTGTATGGACAGACGGCATAGTCCCCCTGTGCAGTGTGGCACACAGGCACCTCTCGCTGCCAGTGTGGCTAGGAGAGGGTGACTGGGCCTTGGCAGTCTTCCACATATAGCATTAGCATTTTTATAAGAAGTTCACTTGAAATTTCTTAGGTAAATATTGCCTCAAATAAGCAGAAAAGAATTTCAGAAGTCTGTAAATATTTGTTCAAAATCCTTGTGACTTTTTTTGGTGAATTTTAAAAGTCTTCACCCTAAAATATTAACTATCAGAAGTCTTGACTGACCCGAAAATGAATTTTCAATAAAATAAAATGCAACGTTTTTGTATCTTTTTTTTGTATTGTTTAAAATATATTTTTAAAATAGGAATTCATCTCTGTGTTGCAACAAGTCCCACAGAAATCCAAACTTTAGAGTAAGGTACTTATGATCTTTCCTTTAAATAGAAAACTTAGTTAGCTCTGTTTTTTTATTACAAGAAAACACTAAGACTAAAAAAAATTCTGCAAGTATAATCAAGTGTCTATTGCACTGGAATCACAGAGCTGGGTGGCAAGTGTGGGGATTGTCAAGTCATGCCATGCTCAGCATGCTCAGCCACTTTGGGTCAGGTCAGTATTTGAATGAAAGCTTAATTTTTTTGTTTGCTTTTTTTTAAGACTGTATTTTGAATACATTGCACTCTGTAAACTTGATAAGAATTGCGTTTCCTGGGAGTCTTACTTTTATACCAGCCTGGGGACACACTGAGTTGTGAGCACATCACTAAGGAATTTAAAGGAAAAAAGCACCCTTCACTTGCATTTTGCACAATGACTTGCAGAGGATTACTTCTTTTTAAGACCCTTATTACTGACAGTAGGGAATGGACTTGGGAGATTAATATTAGCATCTAGAAGTCCTGGTTTCCAGTTCAGAGTAATGAACACTGGCCTGTACCCTTGGAGTCCCCTTGACACATACTGTAGCTCACATTTTCACTAGTGAACAAAGCGCACAGCTAACACTTTTTTTTTAAATGGGGAAATTGGCAGCTCTGTTACAATTAGAATACACCCAGGGTCATGACTCCTTCTAGAACAGGGAAGAGAAGAAAACTACAAAGAACAGTGTGTTGGGGACAGTTTCCCAGCCAGCCCCCTCCCTCGCGCCCCGAGAACCCACCTATTCCTCGCAGCGCTCCAGCTATCATGCTCAAACAGCATTCTCTGCTCACTCTGTGTTTGCTCTGTACTGTATGGTTCGGTACTGTACCGGCTGTGCCTTTAGGCTGTAAGCTCCTCGGGACAGGGACCTGTTATGTGCTTGGCACACTTCACCTATTGTACAGCGCCGTCTACTCCAGCGCTATATAAATAATAAATAAAAAATAATAAGTGTATCTCCAGTTGTTTCCTACAAGCGTTTTTTTTTTTTCTAGGTGGCAACATAAGTATTATATTATTAATCTCGTTTCCCTAGATTTGTGTTTCCTACTTCTGCTATAGGGATGGCTCAGTGATTTCAGGAAAATGTAGCTGATGCTTTTTGTTAACAGAGGAGACGTGGCTTGCTTTTTGCAAGGGCAAGGGAGCTCTAGCATGACAGGGTAGGGTGCTAGCTGCACATTCACTTATAAAGCAGCCAGCACAACTTGGGAGCTACGCAGAAGTTATATTTAGAAGCTCAGTTTGCTGCTGCGTGCCATTTCCAAAGGTCAGAGAGTTGATTTGTCTAATGATTAGTTGGCAGATACTCACTGTACGGATGAGAGCGAGTACATTAGTAAACCATCCCTGCACACCTACTCAGGGGAGCTATGCAGGATGCAGCTCAGCAGCATCAGCGCTTCAGCCTCCAAAATCACTGCATGAATGTCTAAAATACACTAGTCTTGACCTAGGTAAGGGGGTTTGTTACTGAAAGCTGAGGATGATAATCAAAGTATATTCACTGGTTAGTGACTCCCTGTGACTATTAGAGTGGGCAAAAGTTGACCTGAAGCAGGATATTGTGGGGGAAAAAAAAAAAACAATGAAAAAAAAGCCACACAATTAGCATAAAACATGTATCAAAGGACGATGAAGGATCAGGGAGGGGAGGGGAGGGGAGAGAGAAGGTAAAACAACATTTAGACTTCTTGTAACAGTGCCTTTTCTTACATTAGGTTAACTATGGTTCAGTGATGTTGCCTATCCTAAATCTTGGTTACAGATAGGGCCACCATCAAATAACACAGGCTTGCAGCAATTTGTCACTAGTAGCATGCAAACCTTTAGGAAAACAGACTTTCCAATCAAGAACTTAAAAACTGGCCCTCTGGATACATACATTATTTAAAATAGCTGTCATCTCTCAACTGATTTGACAACTTTGTTCAAAACATATTTTTCATGTTAAAAATTCCTTGCAATGCAGATGTCTATTAGCAACATAGAATAATATACTGTACATCTGCAGCCAAAAGAACTGAACCACTTTGCACTGAAGTTTTCCAAAATATAAAGCTCTGTTCAGAAGCAAGCACCACTAGACACACATGTCACAACACTGCGTTACAAGATGCATCACCCACTCGCTGTAGTAGGCCCTAAGTCCTACCCCTAAATTTTAATACTTTCGGTTCCATATACGTTGTAACCTTCTCTATAAGTTGCTAAATTCTGGGTATTCTGCGAGGAAGTTGGGTTAAAAGTCTGTGCACTCTTTGCCACCTTCATTCGTTTCGCCTCTGCCCTGGACTTGTAACAGAACTCTATCAAAGCCACCAGCATTGCCAAGCCCAAGCCTCCAACCAGAATGTAGAAGACTCCAGCAACGTTGCTGAGACTCAAGGCACTCGTCTTGTCCTGGGAAAACAGAAGTGAGACAGTTAACCCTGGAAAATGGATCCCAAGAAGCACAAACCACACACTAAAACATTAGAAATAGACAAATAACAACGTTCAGCTGAAATTTAATGACAGTTGTTTATATACTTTAGCAAAATTTGACCTATCTGGATTTATAAATATATTTTAAGCAACTAGTTTTCCTGGTTGGCGTAAAAAATATTCTAAGTATATTGCCAACATATCAGGATGTCATTGCTTGCTTACTGCAAAGCATTACTTCCATTATGTGGAGAATTAAATAACGACATGTCTAGCTCTCTTTAGGGGACATTTCAGCACTGATATGAAACTGCATTTATGTAAAGCTCTTTAGAAGTCTCGGAATCCAGAAATCCATTTATATCAGACAAGACTCTGCTTGATCTTTACAAAAACCAGTAATTGTACTTGTGATAAGCATTGCTGATAGTTTAAAAGATCCAGGCTGAGCTTCTGATACTTAAACGACAGGTGAAAGTAACATGTGAGGCTTAAGTTCTTTCTTTGAACAAACACTTCCTTTGAAAGTGCACACTGTACCATACACATTGTTATGTATTTGCCTCTTACCTATTACTGTATTTTGGTTTTATTTTACTATAGATACAGTTCTGGAATATGCCCATGGACTACTAAGCTAAGTAACAGTATACTTCTAAATATCAATTTATGCAATTTTATACATTATTCATAATTTAGATAAAAGTGAGGATTTTCTTTTGCAAATTATTAAATATACATAATCTTAAAAACAATCACCTTCTTGGGTGTATTGTAGCAAATAACTATTCTACATTTCTCTATACTTTGCTGCTTAGTTACAAAGCACATTTTTTTGACTTGAAATCCATGTGCTTTTTTACCATAGTTCTCAAGGAACACTCTCAGGATTGACTTCATATGCTACATTGCCTTAAAGTACTTATAAAGCTTTATTCTTATGCAGACTATATAATCTTTAGCTAAAGTGAGTACTTAACTTCTGATTGTAAGCTCTATAAAATTTTAACTTACGAAGAACGCAAAAAAATTGGATGTTTAATTTAAAGAGGCACTATTCATTGCGTAATCAGTGGATTAGCACTGTAAAGGTTCCCATGGATGTACAGAGGTGACGGGGGCTTATAGCCACGTTCAGCTTTGTCTGTGCCTTTTTAGCTGGCTAGGAGGAGTCTGAGTATCTTGGAGATGACTGTTCCTCTGGTGGCAATTGCTAACATGGTGCTTGCAAACAAGGAGGAGGCAGGACTGAGAAAGACCTGCCCTAATGTAGGTGGTGGGTTGAGGCTTTCTCAGCTGTTATTTACAGGTACTCTGTCATCCTCTTAAATGGTTTTCACTCCTTTTTTCAAAACACTTGCCAGAAAAAGTGAAATGTGTTGAAAGCTTGTTTCCCACGCTAATTTTATCAAGGTAAGTCTTGGGATATGCAGGCAGCAAGCAGCCAGTGCCTGTCATCCTTTCCTTTTAGCTGTGGCTGCAGAGGCTGGCATGGAGTCAGGTACTTTGAAGAAATGTCAGACTCCCCAAATGCAGGGCTGGCACTGACTGTGGTGT
Source organism: Edolisoma coerulescens (assembly GCA_013397115.1). Classification (NCBI taxonomy): domain Eukaryota; kingdom Metazoa; phylum Chordata; class Aves; order Passeriformes; family Campephagidae; genus Edolisoma; species Edolisoma coerulescens. The sequence continues at coordinate 502,236 of VWZW01007673.1, read as the reverse complement.
TTCCCAACCATCAGAAAATACCTGGTTCTGGGTCCGTCCCCATATAGAGAAGGAGCTATCAGCTCCCTGGAGCTGTAAGGATTACTGTTTGGGTATGGACTAGGATAAACACTGGAAGCTATAGAAACTATTAATTACTGAAGCCTTTCACTTCAAAGCTCAAGTCAAGTTTTCCTTGGCCCTCAAGGAGCCAGGGACATCCCCAAAGGCAGCCAGACACCACCTTCCTGGCCAGCGATGAAAGGCAATCCTTCCTGCTAGCATTTCCCCTTTTCAGAAAACTGAGGTAGGCCAGCTCCAAAAGAAGGTGTGAAGGGACATTTCCTGAGTAGTCAATGGGAAAAGTCCATCCCCTCCAGGGAGGAACGAAACAACTAATCCAGCCTGCCTCTTCCAAACCCAAAATTCTGCTTTGTATTTCTTTCAGAGATGCTCTGAATATGCGGGATGATGTTTGGTGATTTATATCACCGAAGACTTTAAAATGCAATAGTGCTTCCTTAAATTAAAGTGCGACCCCCACCAACATGGGCCAAAGCTGAGTAATTCTGTGTCTACAGCTGCTTATTTTATTTCTATTTCATTTTGTTTATTACTTCCTCTACTGCTTTGTGAACACGATAGTAGGTCCCGAACTGTAGCGACTGACCTTACTTCCAGAGTCCTTGGGTCCACATTCACCTTTATCGTACCACCATTTGTTTTTCAGCTTGTCTAAGACGCCTGCCTCACTGAGTTTCAAAACGGCAAGGTTTACAGGAGTTCTTCACGTGGAAAATAACATAAATAACATTATATATGTTATTTTATGTTATTCAAGTAAAACTACATAGAATCGCATTGCAAAGTGACAGAGCAGAGGCCACAGTGGGTGCTATGTCATGTACTGTTGGCCCAGGTTTAGAGACAGACATATGACCGGGACCTGCTCCATCGCTTTAGGTAACAGGCACATACTGCTGGGGAAGATTTGTAAATAAATAGTATGCAATTACTGTGAACCCAAAACTATTGGCTTAGACATATTAACAACACACCCGTCAGAGATAACTGCATATATGACTTATGAAACATTAATTTGTGTTCCTTGCTTTCAATCTATTTTTAGTTTGTATGCATACAAACTAATAATATGATTAGGCCATAGGAATTTCATTTACTGCCCTCAAAATTATCCTGGCAAGAAAAGAAGATGCTTCCTGCAGTGCGCTGCCCATAACCATTTAGCACAGCTCTGTAATAGGAGGTCTGAATGCAAAGAACTCGGGGGGAGGGCTGCAAAGATCCCCTTATCCCCAGCTAAGAAGGACAGTGAGTCTTCAATTCTCATTTCCTGTTTCAACATTATTTTGAAATTCAAAGTTTTTCCTTAAATCTCACTTATTCATGTCAATATTTCAAGGGTCCCAAGCTGATGAGACATTTCTACTTGGAATAGCTTTTTTTACCGGTGGCATTTGCTGTGGGTGACGTAACAGAGTTTAATATTGAAATGAAACCTAATCCAATGCCTCAAAATCATGAAATGCTATGGTTTTACACTGAAGTTGCTTAAACTCATTGAATAATCTCAGAGTATTATGGTAATGCCCAACTTCATGCAGATCTACCACTTTCTGTTTTAAAAATGTAGGAAATTATTATGACTTATTTTATGTACTTTCCACTTTGAATTATTGTCCAATTCTTAATGTGGTAGGCATATGGATATCTATTTATGTGCGGGTGTGCATGAGAATACAATATATATCAGAGAAGCAGGGAGATAAACAGAAATGGCATGTGACAGATAGCCTTCTGGTGATGTTAAACGACATGATCCTGTGTGTGCGCCAGCAGATTCCTATGGGAAAATTTATCTCCCATAATATGCCATAATCCATGCATTACTAAAACATTAACTTACGAATTCAAGGCTTAATAAATAAATAACCAGTGCAAACATTAATTATTATAGTGTAACTGAACCTACTCAAATAGTTTCCATTGAAGAGAAAAAGGGCTTGTTACACTGTAATAGGTTTAACTGGAAATCCCCAAATGCTTATGTATTAATATATTTGTGTAAGTTTGTATATATCTATTTAATACATAACAGCTTCTGAGCCTTGTATGCTATTCTTAGCTTTAGGGACCCTGCCTCTTCATACATTCTGATTACTCTTTCTATATGTACCTAAAGCAGGGGGGATTCGCCTCACCTCAATTTTTTCACCACTAAATTGTGCCCCAAGCTTTGTCTGTCTGTCCAGACCTCCCTGCAGTTAATGGAAAAAGATAGGTACCTCCAAGAGGTGGGCTTTGATACCAGTTTTAACAAAGGATGATGTTCAGATGCCTGTCTCTTCATTTACTGCTGAAGAAGCCTTGGTGCCTTGGAAAAATATTTGACAGCCACAGTTGGGTGAGAGGATTTCCCTGGAACTCTCAAGTGATCACTCTAAGTAAAGGAAAAGCTTCATCCACTTTCCAAATCCCACACATTTAATTCATATGCAATACTCTGCTTCCAGAAATGAAAATGCCCATTTCTTGCTCTTTTCCAGTATTCAAACTTATATTTTGCCTTCAGGCTTCTGGCAGCAGGCTGTGCAGGTTGACAGTGGAACATCAGAGTCCCACAGCTGTGAAATGAGTGGGTTTGGGGTGCTGGCAGGTTGCCAGTCAACATGATCCTCTGCTGGCTTCTAGTACAAGTGCAAAATAATTAATATTATTTGAATAGCTGTCATCTCTAACGTGTCATGCACTGGCACTGAGCCACATTCCAGTGCTCCTAAATCCCATCAGTGTAACAGGGCTGGTCATGACTAAGGTAAGGGGCATACAGGTACTCTTCTCACTTGGAAAATCAGAAGCTTAGGGAGTTGTTGCAGATTAAACTGATTAAACTGATAACTAGGAATAGATATGAACTATCAAGGCCACTAGCTAGGTGGGAACAAGTCAGAAAACAGATGTCTCCATGTCCTTTGCTTCTTTTTTTTCCTTCAGCTCAAACAGTTTAGGCATATAAAGCCTGAAACAGGCAGGGAATTTTTTCTTTTTTGCAGCTGTAGTTCCTTTAATGTCATCCTTTCAGCTTTGTCTCTGCAAGGAAGCTCTCAGGTTTTCCTTTGGGAAAAACAATCAATTTCACACTTTAAATTGCCACGCTGTCCTCAGTTTATAACAAGTCTCAATGGCAATGGTCAGCCTAACAAGTTCCCACTTCTCACTGGGATACAGCAGTGATGTGACTGAGGCCAGGCGCTTGTTTGTCCTCTCCACTAATTTTGCTGGAAAACTTTCTGAATGAAGGCCCTGCTGAAGCTCAAGAAAGCCTGTTCTCTGCCCCTCACTTTCTTGCCTGCCTTAGCAAGGCTGTGTGACATGTCCTTCACATCTGCCTTCAGACAGTCCCAGCTGTGATGAGGGAGAAGCATTCTGAGGAAAACTTAAAATTATATATTTAAAGTATTTTACACTTTCAAACCAGAATTTTTGTCTTAATTTAAATCAGTCAGCTGTGATGGGAAATGCACGTGGTCCAATATAAGAAGCCCAGACTAAGGGGCTGCAGAGTGAAAAAGGAAGATTTTTTTGCTTATATTTTGCAGAATCACAGCATATATACTCCTCTTTGTAATCACACTAAGTGATTGCAGGTGTAGTGAATTTTAATGTATTTTAGGCTTGTTTGTTTGTTTGTTTGTTTGTTTCATTTTAGTAGGAGATTTTCAACAGCTCTTACAGGAGTTGCATGTCCAGATCACCTAGGCTCTTGGGGCAAGTCACTTGTTTTGACCGTGTCAGCCATGAACTCAGAGACTACAACTTGTTACTACATTGCTTCCACAATCAGTTGGTGAATAGTCCCACTGATACTAAAGGGGACAGAAACAAAAAAAAATTGGTATGGTTTGCTGCATGTGAGCAAGAGTGATGTACTGAAATCATATACAGGGGATAAATTCAGCATTTATGATTAAATTTCCCATTAAGTTCATACTTATTGCATACTTAATATGGCAGTGGAAAATGTCTATATATTTGGGTTTTGTTCAAGTTGCTTAGTGATTCCTGAATTACTAATTTTGGGCTAAATCTTCAACTAGAGTAAACTGGCACAGTTTATGACAATCAGTGTAGTTTTTTTTTCCAATGTACAACTGCTGAGAATCTCTTTTGTTGGATATAAACAGGATCCAACTGCCTCAAGTTCATGTAAGGATAATATATGAGAAATAATAACTAAAATTGCCCTTTATCTATGGAGAAGAATTTGCCCCGTGTAGCCACAGTGCAAAACTGCTGTGTGACAGCACAGGAGGCCCTGATCTTCACCCATGCGCTGAAGCCAGTGTTAGCACAGCCTGACCTGGGCTCAGGGGCACTGGTTTTCTAACTTTCCATCATGTTCTCAGCCCTTCTACCTCCTCTCTTGGCTTCTTACTCATTTCCTCCTATCCTGTCATCAATCTCTTGCTGTTGGAAGGGCTGTTTTTTAAGAGCCTCAGGCTGGATTTTCAGCCAGCAACATCAGCAAACTCACAGTGCTTTAAAATGGCATTAATGAAGTTCTGAGCTAGCTGTTTTCAGGACAACAAATGGGCAATTATAACATTTAAATCACAATACTGAGTGATTCTGAAACCAATATAGAATTCTGGTAGACAAGGATTTTAAAAACGCAATCATGGGTATACTTGAGGAGCATTTTCATTACCCACTCATGGCTGAGCCATTAATTAAGTGTAAGGTCAGCCTCATCAGCTGAATGAAAAAAACATGGGCCACTGTGTTCTCCTGAGGGCTGCCAGCAGAGACTGGAAAGGATCTCCATCAGCACAGCTTCTGTCCACTCACATTTTTATAAAAAAAAATGGAACAAAGTGGCAGAAACAGTATTTCAGTACCTTCCCATGCACCACATGAAATGATGGCATACAGTTAGGATCTGAGGTAATCCTTTCAAAAGCACTCAAATCACTTGGGGAACTCACTTTTATCTTCAACCATGAACTAATTAATCAGATCACTAAACCACAGGTGGTTCACACAGGGCAGCTTTCTGAATTTCGGAAGATTGTCCCTTAGAGGGAACAATAAATGGGGAGGCTAGAGGTGACTTTTTAAGAGGAGAGAATGGAGGTAGGAGACATCTTGTTTTACAGAGCAATAAAAACCTTTGGATAAGAGCTGAACTCTCATGAAGCTCCCTCATTTCTGTAGTCCTCTGTATTATCACGAAGGGTTATTGTGGGTCTAGACTCTCATATTCCGACTAATGAATCTCAAATACTAACAGCACAGTTATCACTCAAGCCTCAGGTGTTGTATCTATTTCAAGAGAAAAGGAGTTTCTTATTCTCATTTATGAGAGTGCAAAACCCTTTAATTTAAACTGGAGCTTCTAAAAAAGCTCAGTGTTTGTTCTTTTTAAATTAATACAATGAAAAGAAGTATTCTTAAGCTTCTTAAAAAGGTAAGAACTTAGTTCAGGACTTGTTGGTAGCTATCAGGTTTACACAAGTAAACATAGTGTTCTGGTTATTCCACTAATGATAATTTGCTAGCAGAAAAAAAATAAAATACTTAGAGCTCCATTAATTCAGTAGAAAGGGTCTCAACTTCAATTGATCAAGACTGTTTCTGAACAAGGAAATGAATTTTATAGATGATAAATGGCTAAGCAACCCTTTGGGGAATCAGCCTGGCTGCAGTTTATAACCCAAGACCAGGTGCTGCTGCAATGCAGACTTTGAGAAGTGTGGGAATGCCTGCTCACCTGCATGATGTGCCTGGTTCTACCAAACGTGGGCAGTGTAGGCACGTGATAGAACTGGAGCTTCCTGGGATCACTGGTACTGCCTACTCACTCAGCTGTGCCTGGGAAAAACTGTGGCAAGAAACAGGCCCAGGGTCAGATGAATGCTCACGGCAGGCTGTATATAGTCCCAGAACCATGGGTTGAGCTCCATCCTTTGCTAACACTGTCCTGCCCACCGCATTGGCTGTTGTACCCTGAACTGCCTGTGTCACCTTTTGTTTATTTCCACTGGCAACGCGCTCCTTCCTCCCTCCTGCATTCACAGGTCCCCTGTTTCTCCATGAACTGCATTCCTTGCCTTTCTTTTCTACTTGTTCCCCCCAACTCCTTTTCTGTCACTTTCCACTACACCAAACTTGCTCCTTCAGCACTTCTGGACACTTCCTGGTGAAGCCCTGCCTGTCCCTCTACCATGAGCTGCTCCCTTTTTTTCCTTCTTCATGACTCACAGCACCTGTGGCTGGTAATCAGGGAAAGTAAGTTAAAAACATCCTTAGTTTGCTATCTAGCTTTCATCTCACTTTGCAACCACTGCAGGCTTATGAGGAGGACATTCTAAGAAAATTGAGGTATTTTAATGATTTTAGTCTCTGCTTGTGATACTAAAAAAAAAAAAAATACCCCTCCCCCAGTAATGTAAAAGTTCAGGCTTGAGTGGAGGGAAGTGCTATTAGGTCTAATGTATCTGAACATTTTGGAAGAGAAAATAGAGACCATTTTTGAAACTGACTGCTGGCGAGCAGAGTGGTGTGGGGAAAAATAGGTAGAGCAGCGGGACTGAAGGTGAAGTGGATAAGGAGACCAGTTCTGGGTGAGTGCAGAACAGCCCAAGGGATGGTCCCTGAGGCCAAGACACAGCATGAAAGAGCAGGAGGACTAAAGAAGGAGAGAAAATAGTAAGAAAAAAAATATGTAGGCAACTGTAAAGAAAGCTGCATAAACTGTGTTTGACAAATCAGTCAAATTTAACCATCTATATCTGACTAGCTCTGTGCCTCCACAGCTACCTGTGCAGCATTCTTTAATATATTGTTCACACACAAGCACATAAATAAATATTATTACATGCTGCCTGGAACAGAAGGGGTATTTTTAATATTTCAATTCTGCCCCTCTGCACCACCTTCCACATGTTTTGCTTCTTTTCAGCACCAGGCAGTTTCTCAAAAGAAGCTGTGAGAAGGCAAGGAAGCACTGGTACTGGCCATATGGAAGACAGGGGAACACAGAAAGAATATGAAGCTGTTAACACCTCAGCCAAGCATGCAGCCTAAAATTCCTGTCTGATAAATTCTGGTAAATTATGCCTAGGGAACCACCATGGATTTCAGTTTGTTGGAAAGATGTCAGAAAATGTCAGCATGAAGATATTTTATCTGAAATTTGTCTTCCTATTTTGGATACTTGTGAAAATTGTACCAGTACTGTTTGTGCCACTAGTGGATTCCTGAGCCTGGACCATACATTAAATTACCCCTCAGAGATAGTCACACTGATTTTTTGCCCTTGTCCCCTAACATCACTGAAAAATATTCTGAGTAGAACCACATAGTAGGGAAAAGCGTCTTAGCTGGTGAGCAGACTTTTGAAGGTATCTAACTGCTTGTTCACAAGAACAAGCTTGGAAAAGGCTCACCACCATTTCAGAAGATGCAGGTTTCTGAAAACTTGTGATAGATCTCACCCCAGAGACCATTTAAGAGCTCCCCTTGGGGTGCTTAAACAGACGCAAATATTTTTGCTTTGACAGTAATTGCATACACCTCGGTTTCAGCTGCAGCTACCAGCAGGGCTGTGCTACTGGTGAAGCTGTTTCATTGCAGGTAAGACCCCAGCAGATGCACCAATTACTTCACATACTGTTTACCCGCTTTTGGTGACATTGAGGCTAACCTTGGAGTCACCTCCCCCGCTGCCACATTCTCCTTTGTCGTACCACCATTTGTTTTTCAATTTGTCCAAGAGGCCTTGTTCATTCAGTTTTAAAACTGCGAGGTTAACAGCATTTCTTGAAACGATAAAACATATTTTGTAAGAAACTGCACAGCTGTTAAGATGTTAGAAGGAATGAGGACTTAAGCTGTTTATAAGCTTGATCCACACACTAAATAAACCTCTCATTTCCATATTTCAAAGCCCTTGGCAGCACAAATAATTGTGGTTACTTCCAAATGTGAAAAATGTGTTTCTAGTTGTAGAAACGATTTTCAGAACAGCTTGGATTTTAATGCAAAAATTCTATCAACCAACCCAAACTATTTTTGCAAAACGATGATAAAATTCTGCCTGGAATTAAAAACGATTTACACAGATTTATTTGAATCTATATTTAAAGTTTGTTCAATGTGGGCTCAGGCTGTTTTTTCAAGGAGACGAGAAAATGTATCCCCACGTACTAAAGAGGCAAGATCCAGACTGCCTGTGCTAGATGCTGCCAGTCACTGTGTCACTACAGTTCTGACATGTAGCCCTTCAGACTGATCCCTCACGAGCTGTGGATTAGGAAACAGGCCGATGCAGGAAGAGCTGAGGAGGAGCACTAACAGCTCACACGCTGACAAAGGTGCTGTCTGGAGCCAGTCAGTAGAAAGCACTGGACAAAGGTGCCCAGAGCCCTGTCTGTCTACAGATCCATCCCCAGCTGTTGGCACATCTGTACATTTGGGATGCAGTCCTGCTCCCTTTGCACATTAGAGGCTTAGCCGAAAGGTAAGACCTGGGTCTAGCTTAGTGGCATGACTCCAGGGACTGCCCTGCTCTGCTGGGAGAGCACCCTGCATCCCAGCCCAAAGAGCACCTGCAGTATGGAGAAGGAAGGTGGTGGCGAAGGGTGTCCACACTGGGGAAACCTGGGAACACTGCAGTCAAACTGAAGCTCAAGCACTGTTGGAAGAGCAAAGCCAGACAATTAGCTTAGTGCTGAGAGACAAGAAGGTTTTTTGGACATCCTGAGGACCTGAGATACAAGAAGATTTTCTGGACATCCTGAGGACTTTTCCCTGCAGAGTTTATACATGTTATATTACCACTGGATGAAAGACAAATCCTGCTTTGCTAGCAGCACAGTGGCATGGGCACAACAGACTGAAAGGGGTTCTGTGAGCCTGGTGTCCTCCATATCATGTTTAAATGTTTTTTTTTCAGAAGAGAGAAACACCTGAGAGAGACTTTGGATCTGTGCAGGCAGAGGGGCATTGCCAACATGAAGGCTAACGCACAGAACCACTACTTCTGTATGAACTCGAGGCTGCTGGAATTGTACTGAAACTCAGCCAAGAACTTGGACACAGCTGGTCCTAGGATGCAGGTGCTTCTGTGTGTGCTCAGAGGTTTCCCTTTAGGTGTCCAGATGGCAGAGGTTAGACAGTGTAGACCACCATACAAACCCAAATGTAAGGCATCTGGATTTATGATAGCAGCTATAGTCACTATACAACATTTTAAAATCAGTTGATAACTAATTTATCAAGGTATTTATGCAGCCTTCATCATCTCCAAAGGAAATTTTGCACTTGCTTAAATGTACGACTTCCTATCTGTATTACTAAGACCCTAAACAGTTCCATATCCTAATGATACACAACTACATCAGTATCAGTAAAATTGTATCTTCCTATTTTCATGTCCAGAGGTCCCTAGTGCATCCATGCCTATCAGACATGTACACTCTCTCTGATGGGTGTGTGCCCAGGCTTGCTTTTGGATCAGCAGAGGCACATGGACCAGTGGCACAATTAATCTCCAACGTATTTGTGAGGTGTCAGTAGCTTAACTACTGCTCTTTGGGGATGATATGGGGTTGAGAAAGATTCTCTCTCTGAATTTGTTTAATGGTCTCAAGACCTGTCTGTCAGGACCGAGGGGGATATGACAAGAACTATGACTGTCAGTGGCACCCTCACTTCAACAAGAGGATGCAACAGCTTCAAAGCACTTGGAGAAGGGCTGGGAAGAGATCCTCTGGCAGCAAGGCTCTATCAAATCACATGGCACCAGAAGACACTGGGGCTTGTGGTTCAGCCTCTCTAGAGATGGCTGGTCTCTGGTCCCTGGGGGTCCTTTCTGGTCTTAGAATGGAAATTTTCCTTTCACTTATTAAGAGAGATATCTTCCTGGCAAACAGGTACAGATAATGGTACTTGACAGCTTATGGAGAGTCCTTTACTACAGTGGTCTATCTGTGGGACATGTCAGCTTCAGGACAAACCTTTACTGTCTTCTGGTAACAGCTTTTCATAAAGCTCCTCCTGGATGAAAGACAGGTCCTTGCTGGCTGGTCACGAAGTAATAGTTTGGAAACTGCTTGTGCGTAGATCTGATGTTACCTAACTTCACTGCAGTTAGATTTATACGAGATTTTCAATAGAGATAAAGTAATTGCTTGTCTGTCCCTGAAAGTGAAAATGAGAACTGCAGGCTGTAGTGGGAGTGATAACAGAATGCTCTTTGTGGATAAATCTTTAAGGGGAATTTAGCAGCCAGGCTGACAAATGTGATTTTGTATAAGTGCTCTAATTATGGTTCACACTCCAGAGAGAGAGAAGCAATTGCAAAATTGGAATGAAATTGTTCATTTGTCCCTTTTGTTCTTGGAAGCAACTGCTTTTGAACCAGTCATATTTACTACAGATTTTTCACACTCAGTTTTTAATTACAAAGCCTGTGCTTTCAGTCTGTTTGCCCTATTCAGAAAGGTAACTGTGTGGCCAGCTTTGCCACTTAACAGACAGATTTCCAGGACACTAAACATAAATGTTACCTTTTTAAGGACTTTGGGACTGATTCATAGATGAAAGACTATCCTGGAAACACTGACGCTGAACAACATTACTTATTCTGAAAATGGCTTAGATATGCATCTGGAGCCTGCTGTCTACAAAGTCAATGTCAAAACTCGCTTCAACAGGATCCAGACCAAGGTCTAATTTAATGCTGCTATGTCGAATTGTCACACTGGGCACCAGTAACATAAGCAGCTCCTTGACAGTTCTACAGATGCAGGCAGGATTGATCACTCCCACGAAAAATGAAATGTATCTCAAGGAATATCACTAACTCTCAATTCAAGAAGCCACTTAATCTCAGTCTGATTTTAAAGCAGATGGGAAGCCCTATCAATCTGTCTATCTGAAAAAAGCATCTTCAAACTATTTCCTCTAAGCTGTAGTCTCACAAGTGTGAACATTAAAGCTCCCCAAATTAGACAAAGTCCTTATACTAAAGTCCTTAGAAAGAGTTTTTGTTTTCAGTCTTTATCTTACTTTGGGTGAAGATGTTACCTGATAATTTACAACTTCTTTTTCAAGATAGTGTCTACTTACACCTTTCATTTGGATACTCCAAGATGAATTAAAAACAACTAGGTGATGTCTTTGACAACTAATATAACTTTTCATGTTTAATTTTCATGTTGAAGGGAAAGAGCTTCCTCACTTGCCAAATGTTCAAATTCATCTTTCACAGCATCAAAGATCATCAAGGAAATTTTTCCCACAGTCATTTAGAGAAGCTGCAGCTGGTTGATAGTAATCCTAGAGTAATAAATAAATAAATAAATAAGTGAAACCCATTCATGAGAGGGTTATTTAGCTGGGTTATTAGCCATATCCATAGACAGTTTCACAGCACAATAGAGAAATGGAAATAAAAAGGATGAAGAAGTAAATGTGGATTTAAGCTGCAATCATCACTCTGAAATTAACTGTATTGTTTATAGATGTAACACATTATTGTCCTCATCATGTCTACTAGGCCATGTAAAACCAGGTTAGTTTCACACTGCTTTCTCTGTTGCTTTGTTATCCAAGTCCACCTCAACACGTGGAAATAAATAATTTCCCTCTGGTCAGCAAAACACAAAGACCCTTTGCTCAACGCTGCTGTACGACCCAGATCTGCTGTAACTGAGAGCCTAAAACGTGCAATGGTGACTGCATTGAAAATTATACACCGAGACCTCAGAGCCAGGCTAGATCGCCCACACTCATCCTAGACAGTGCTTCGTTCTGCCACAGAGGAAGGCATTTGGAAACCTGAGTTTCCATGGCAGAAACTTTTCTTTCATCTTAAAAAAAGAGACTGTATTCTCAATGCCACACTTAGTCCAAACTCCCACTAAAGACAATGTATTCCGCAATAAAGGAACTGACATCTTTGCGAGAGTCAGGGTTTAATAGTAGAAAGCGGGCAAGGGCTGTGGAGGGTCTCGCCCCAGTCGCTGCCGCCATCAATCATCTCAGCTCCACCTCAGAGATGGAAGGCTCCTCCTTTGAGGAGGAGTCCGAGGGCGGGACTGAGGTGTAGGGCCCTCCCCTCCTTCCAGAAAGTTCCCTTCTATTCGGTTGTTTATTGGTTGTTACACTTCATACCCTCCTCTTGAAAAATTTTATTGGACCCCAGACCCTCGGACCGCCTCCCTCCCTGCTTCCCCATTGGTTGTTGCCCCTGACTCCGCCCAGTTCTCGCCTCCCTTAAAACCCCCTGCGCAACCTTGATTCCCCGGCGTTCTCCTTCCGACCCTCTTCTTGCTGGATCCCTTGGCCCTCGTTCCTAACAAAGGAGACCACGGGCGAGACCCCCTTTCGCAGCTCTTCGCTTCTTTCGTCTTTTCCTTTGCTGCCTACTTGTGCCTCGCCCGGAGTTGTTCCGCCTCAGCGCGAACCAGCCGTGCCTCGCCGGGACCAAAGCAGCCCCCAGTGCTGTGAGTCCTTGGCCACAGGAAACAGCGCCCTGGGCCAAGTGCCATTTAGGACTGCCAGGCAACAAAGGGCTTTAGTATTTGACTCTTATTGCTTGGTGTCACTGCACAGCCCTGCCTTTTCCATTACTCAGAAGAAAACAGAATCCTTGTATGCAACAGTCAAGCCAGTTCAGACAAAACTGCAGCCCTCACTTCTCAAGTACTTGGGTGCATGGACAGTGATTTCAATGTATGGATCACAACTATTTTTAAGCAGCCTTTAGAATTGCAATATGAAAAATGTGATGAGAATTAAATCATTATCACTCATTCAAAATCCCTGTCCATCTCCCTATAAATAAACAGCAGTAAGCACTTTAAGACATTAATTAGTATCACTTCTTTTTTATAAAAGAGTGTATCTGTGCCAACTGCAGATACACCTTACGCTGTTATCAAAAGATAAAACTGCACAGACAGATGACAACGTGACTACCCAGTCCCTTGCAAAATAACATCAGTGATTCCAGACAGGGATACCTCATTTGCTACCCAAAGGAGTTGCAGCAGAGTGTTTTCCCAAAGCCCAGGGAAGCCATCAGAGAGGTTTGCTTTGGCTTCCAGTGAGTTTGGGTCGCATCAGTGGTTAGCAGTAGACCCATCTGTTGGACTTCAGTCTGTAAGAAGCAGTGAGGGAGGCATGCAACAAATGACCTGAACACCATGGTGCACAACTGCCAGCTCATGTACCCGCTCAGCCACAGGAGGGGCCTTTCCACAGCTGATAAAGACTCACAGAGGTCCTTGCACCATGAGGGAATGAGATGGAGGTCCAGGCTAGGGACCACCACAGCCAACATCACAAGCACTGCTGGAAATCTGAGACAGTCATAGTAGAACATCATAAAAAGGGAGACAAAATTTTGCATAATGCAATATTTTCAACATGAATTTCAGCACAGCAACTCAGCACTCCTTAGAAATCAGGAACTAAAACATGAAATGCATTCTGCTCAGTAAGATCAAGCCTGTTCTCGCAGCCTAATGCCCAGAGCTTAAACACACACAACAGACAGAACAGACTCTCTCCAGCCAGGTTAGGCTGAATACGTATCCAGATGTATGTATACTTGTATGCAAGTACGTATACTCAGCCACAACTGCTTTGTGTTTAAGTCATTCAGTTCCCAAAATCTCTGGATGCACCATGGTTTGTAGGATGGGTGGAAAGCACCACCCATCTGCACCATTCAGCATCATCCCCAAATACAGTTTCAATCATTCAGCCTTGGCCTGGTTCATGGAGGCTGATGTAAGGTCTCAGAATATCTGCTTTTGAATACTAAATACTGAATACTGGCATAAAGGCACAGACAGGTCCCCAAGTACTCATTACAACAAAGGCAGAATCTCTGCTGTAGGCATTTAATAACAATCTTTTAGGCAGCCGGTAGAGCCTTGCCAGGAAAACTTAAATGTCTTAGCTATTTAAACAGCTTTGACATTTTCCTGAATCCCTTTCTTGAACTTAGTCTCATAAATTCTGTGTAACCAGCATGTTAGATAGCAAAAATAATTCCCTGCATCCTGGGCAGATTCTCAGCACAGTTCTGCAGTTATCATCACAGACGGCGGCACTGTTGTTTCACTGCTTAGAGTTGAGAATGTTGTTCACTTGCAACAGTGAACGAGCAAGATGTGCAAAAATAACATGACTCACTAATGAGACCCTACATACACAAAGAAAGCCTTGTTTAAATTGTAGCCATACTGCACAGCCAATCACCCCAGAAATGCTGGGGCCACCATTGCAGCTGCTGAGGCAGAGGCAGAGCAGAGACCCCAACCCTCTGAAAGGCTTTTCACAAATCCCTCCCACAATGGATTTCAAAGTCTCAGAAATCGCTCAGTCACTTAGAAGTCACGTGGTGCAGAGAGATGGCATCTCTGGTTAACCTCAGGTTCTCTGAACATACAAGAAGGTTCAACAAGGAGTACCTTAATGTTATATGAACAAAGCCCCATAGGTGGGCCATGCGTGAGGTATGGACCAACCGGCAAAATACAGAGGCTTCCTTTTTATTACGATAAAATACATAACCACATTGTCCTGTAAGTTTGCTGCATATATACTCCTATATAACTGGTGCCTGGAAAGAAGGGGGGATCAGTAAACTGCTGCACAATGGGAAGTAAGCCCACAGATGTGGTGGGGCATCACCACTAAGGGAACACGCTTTCCTGAGACTGCAGTATCACAGCCAGGGCTGGCAACTGATGACGTGTGTCAAGCAACTCCAAGCTCATTTTCTTTCTTGCACTTTGGATGTCTCTCCCTGCAGCTACCTGCTGGTGCAGCCATCATGCAGACCAGCCCCTGGGCACTCCTGGTGCAGGGTGGAGGGCATCCTCCCTCAGGACAAGGTATAGAGCATGCTTGGTGAAGCCAGGTTCAGTGACCTTATTTCGGTGATGAATATTGCAGTTATTCTCTCATGATCTAATCTGTATCCAGCCCAGGTGGCTTGGGAAGAGGAGGCCACAGCTGCCAGGAGCCTCTCCTCTCCCCTCAGCCTAGCGCTTCCTGGATGCAGCTGAGGATCTGTCTTAAATGTGCTTACTGAAACACAAGTGGGTGCATTTTTACAGCTTATATATATCATCCATTCAAATGATTTTCAACAGGAAGAATTAAAATGCAACCTTACCAAGCAAAAAATTAAGACCTGCACATCTTTTGAGCTGTTTATTTTATCCATGTTTTGAAAAGTGCTGATGGCAGATTGTAACACAACACAAATGTAGTGCAGTTTAAGGGTGTTTGACAATTCATCAAGAGAAATCAAGTGTAAAGCTGCAGGGCACTGGCTGAATATGTTTAATAAATTAGGAATGAAACAAGCACTCTCTTAATGAGAAAGATGTAGCCAAAGCTTACATCACTGTGTACTCAGAAGGCTTGAAGGATCAATAATGTAAATATTAAAAAGGAGAGCTAATGCATGAACATTTTTACAAGAAAAGTAACCTAAACTTTAATGACAAAAGGCCTGCTTTAAAAGCATGTCCTCTTAAACACATTCAAGATCTTACAGGGGTAATATTTCTTCTGGAGTTTATAAAGGTTTGCATGCTCTCATGTTACTCGTATGAAAAAAACTGTATTCAAATACTGAAACACAGCAGTCATTGAAACATCTTCACATGTTAGTTCAAACAGAATGGAGTCCTTGGCACTTGCTGGCATAGCTTGCCGAGCATTTCTATTAAGAAAAGAACTGCTAGTATTCATGTTGTGAGTCTTCACTATTGTACTAGCTCTTCTGCAGTGGGTCTCTCAGGCTTTTCTGCTAAGCTCTTCCATTTCTATATTCATGCTTATCAAAGAAAGGGCGTGATCAGCCATGTCAGCAGAATGCTCAGGCCCAGCTCAGGACCCACCAGAACAGTGAACGCCTCTTGAATTCCATCTTGCAAAATTCACACACCCCTGAAGAACTGACTGGCCTGTAGAAAGCCAAAGTATTGCAAAAAAGCTCTGGGCAGGTTCTGTCCTCCATTAGAAGCTGATGCCTTTTAAAAACATTATCTTAAAATCCCCTGTCCAACTGCATTTAAAACACCTCTTACAGAAAAACATATCAAAATGTTAGTCAAACAATAAGAATAAAGTATTTTTATAATAATGTATATTTATTCCTATTTATTTAGAGATGGGAAATTTTTGTCAGTGCTCAGATACTTTTCAATTGTGGCTAATTAAAATAAGTATAGCACTCTTCATTTAGCCATCCAAATAAGATGGTTAATTTCCACGGGCAGTGAGTATTTACAGCTTCTATGTATATCCTAAGTACAGTACACAGTTTAGTTCCTCGAGCTGAGCTTTGTAAACAAATATGAGCCAAACTGACACGTTGAGGATCAGCAGGAGTTCCAATTAATGGGAGACCCACTGCTGCTAAAAATTGCCATAGCTACTTTGAATTCAAAGAGGTTCTGACAATTTACACCAGCTAGAGGTCTGATGACTGTACTTTAAAGTATTTATATAGATTGAAAGCTGTTTTGCAGCAAGATATTCCAGTTACAGTATGCAAACACTTCTTGGCACAAACAATTAAATATATATTTTGCTTGTGTAAAAACAACAGCAGTTGACCTGGGATTGCAACTCAGCTTGTTTCTCTGTTTTATACAAAGCTTTGCTGTAAATAAAAAACATATAAAATTGTCCCTAGAGAAACTGTTCATATTGGTTCAGTACACAGTCTTTAGCAGCAGCAGAAATGCTAGTTTCTCCCAACTCTGAGCTGTCTTAATTTTTGCTAACAACTACCTAATCCTGTTCTCATTGAGCAGTGCATTTTTTTTTTTTCAAAGCACAATTTTTCTTGCTGGTTCTACCATAAGCAGGATTATGTGAATAGGCTGCTGCAGTCCAACACCTGCAACTCAGAATACATGTTTAAAGGCTTAGAGTCATAGAATCCCAGAATGATTTGGGTTGGAAGAGACCTTAAAGATCATCTAGTTCCAGCTGCCCTGCCATGGGCAGGGATATGTTCCACTAGACCAGGTGTGCTCAAAGCCCCATCCAACCTGGCCTTATACACTTCCAGGGATGGGAACAATGCTGGGTAACCTGTGCCAGTGTCACATCACCCTCAGCAGATCCCTCACTTGAGTGATATTTTTCAAAAGTGTCTGAGTACCAGTGTAATGCTGTCTCCACGCTTCAAGAATTGCTCTCAGGATAAGCTTAGCCCACTGCCAAGTGCCTCAAAACTCTCTTTCACCTCAGAAACATTAGTAACCCTGACCCATTTGTGGGTTTTATATATTTGATATTGCTGAAAGAATTTACAGTAATATTTTTAAAATCAAAATGTGTAAAGTGAGCATGTTGAAGTACATCCCTCTCCCCCCCAGTACATAATGCTTTCAGATGGGGCAACATTCACCTCTGGCATGGCTGGCAGAAAGCCTTTTGCTTTTTATGCCTCAGGTGAAGCAGATCTCGACTCACAGTTTTGTCGCAGCAGGATGTTTGGATGCTGTTTCACCTGCCTCTCCAGTAACTCTTAGGTTTAGGGTCTCCCAGCTGAAAGAAAATGGCAGTATTGGCACACACAGGTAGTGGTTTCATGGCAATGCACAGCATGTGGTTCAGTGCCAGGCAGAGGTTCCATCTGTGCTGGAAGTCAGGGAGTAGCAGCTTGAGGTGAGGGTCACAGCAGTGAAGATCCATCATGTCTCATGCTGTCCCTCTCCTCTCCTAGTCAGACTGCATTACTGTAAGCCTCTTGCAATGACATTATGTTTTGTTACCCAGGCACGAGTTGAAACTCCTTATGTCTCTCCATCTCAAGAAAAAGCCAAATGCGGCAGTTTACTGCCTGCACAACTGATCTAATTGTTTTTCAAATGGATGATTTTACAGGACTGAAAACATTATTCAACATTACTGATCTTCACCAGAAGATCTAAATTTTCCTTTATATAATATCTTAACAGTATTTGTAAGGCATTTTAAATTATTGCTTCTGAATGCCACAAAGTGAGTATTTTCACCCAGAATGAGGCTAGGAAAACATATGTCTTTTGGATGCAATTCAGTGCTTATTGAATAGAAATATGGTGTGGTTCCTTGTAACTTAGAAAGTTGTTCCTTTGTTACATCCACCTCAATCCATTTGATATCACTCGTGGATTACTAGACAGCCTATTAAGATCACCGACTCTAGCTGCCTTATGCAGAGGAAGATTTTACTACATCAAAATCTTCCAGAGCAAAGCAGGTGGCAGCTGTTTCAGCAGCTTCCAATTTTTCACTCCATTCAACATGTCCCAGCAGTGGCAGAAATACTGTACATTCAACTGAGCATTTCACAGCTTTCCTCTGCAGGAAGACCCAGTCCTAGGTTGAATTACCTATCCCAGAAGAAGTGTTACTGTGACTTCCAAAAGGAGTCAGAACTCATTGCTGAATCTCACTACAAATCATGGAAAATAAAATATCCTGCTGGGCTAACAGCAAAAATTATGTTTTCTGGTTCCTAATCAGCCTCATATCTCAGTGTGCTATATAAATGCATGTTCTATTTAGTGGGTAGCAGGGCATAATAATAAACCCAAGATTTTAATGCAATACTGAAGATACCTGGCATTTTTGGAGATTTGGTTCAAATGCGGCAATACTTGAAAAGATTTCACTCTCAGACTTCTCCAATTTTTCATTAATGTCAGGCTGAATCCACCATTTATGAACATAAAATGATGGGTAAGAGGAGCTACATCTGAAATGGTCTTCTCCTATTTTCTACTCATTTGTTGCTGTATTTTCCTTCTTGCAAGCATCAGGATCTCACAAGAGCACCTGACTAGTGTAAGACATCTTTAAGGTTCAGAAATGTCAGAAATACATCAGTAGTCACGATGGAGTGACTTCTACAAGTAAAAGTGCTCAACTGAGCATCTCTGCATGCCTTTTTCATAAACTACCTCACCATCAGCTTATGATTCTCCATAAAAGATGATAAAAGTCCTCTAACCTAGCTAATATTTCTGAGATGTCCTCAGAGGAGAGTCATACAAAAGGAGTTGCATTTAACCACTTTCAGGGTGACAGATACAGGTATCTGTGGCAAGACCTACAGTGAAAGAAAAATCCCCTACTTCTGCCATCTTCCCAGCAGCTGCATTTGCAAAAAAAAAAATCCTACTGCTATTCTCAGGAACCATGCAGTGGCCAAATTCAGTTGAATTCATAAAAAGAAGCATGGCCAGCAGGTCAAAGGAGGTGATTCTGCCCCTCTACTCCACTCCCGTGAGTACTCCATCCAGCTCCAGGAAACCCCAGCACAGGAAGGACAGGGACCTGCTGGAGCAGGTCCAGAGGGGGGCTAAAAAATGATCAAAGGGATGTAGCAGCCCCCCCATGAGACCTGGCTGAGAGCATTGGAGTTGTTCAGCTTGGAGAAAACTAGGCTCCAGGGAGACCTTATTAAGGCCTTTCAATACTTAAATGGGGGTAATAAGAAAGATGGGAACAAAGCTTTCTAGTGCACCTGCTGAAACAGGACAAGGAGTAGTGGTTTTCAGCTAAAGGATAGCAGATTTAGGCTAAAAGAAGACAGACTTAAGACTAGGCATAAGAAATAAATTTCTTACAATAAGGATGGTAAAACACTGGAATAGGTTGTCCAGAGAGGCATCTCATCGCTGAGAGACATTCCAAATCAGGCTGGACTGAGCTCTGAGCAACCTGCTCAGTCTCTGCACATTGCTGAAGGGTTGGACTAGATGACCCTTAAAGGTCCCTTCAGACCCAAACTATTCTGTGGTTCTATTAATGTCTATATCTTTATTTTATTTTAGGAACAAGCCCATGGTGGTTCTATTTCTAAGGTAGTGCTTCTAACCTTTTGCCTGCCTGGTTAGACCTTTCAGCCGCCAAGCCCTAGTCTCACCCTAATGAGAAGGAAGCATGAAATGACTGCGTTGCCAAATACCATCAGCAATCTGTACAGTACTAAAAGTGCTGTAATACAAGCAAGCTCTTCAACAATTTTTTCCTAGTAAGAAAAGCAACTCCACATGGGAAAGCTGTAGGGCAAAACTGCTGTTTGCTTCTGAGGGAATTCATCCACTGACATCAATGTCCGAGAAGTTATTAATGAAACATGGCCACTATGCCAAAAGCTATTGGCAGCACAGAAATCAGGATGGATTCTTGACTTCTGCGGTCGCCAGAAACAGATCTCTAATTCATGAGATTTGTAGGGTTGATACTTCTGGCAGGTCTAAACACAGATTGAGAAGAGGCATGAGGGATTTCTGTAACATTACATACATGCTTTGTGCCTCCATACTGATGTTTTTCATAAAGAGGGATTAGAAGGAAGGCAATAAATGAAAAGATTCCGGCTAAGACATGCTTTCTTAAGCTTTGGTCTAATTATGAAGCAAGCACTTTGAAGTTCATTACTTTAATTAGAAGCAGAGACTGAAAGAAAAAAACAGGGGAGCCATTTCCCAGGTGGGGACTGGAGCTGCAACTGCAATGCAAACAATGAAGAACACTGCATAACTTGTGCCCTAGTGAAATGCTGGCTTGTGTTTTGCCTAATGGCAGATCAATACCATACAAATGAAGCAATTACAGTTGTGCCATATAAAGCCTTATTTGGTCAGCAGCCAAAATGGGGATTAGCTGGAAGAGTTCCTAGGACTTTCTGTCTGAATATTATTGCAGAAGTTAATGAGGAATATCTGATATGCTTAGACACACATAAACAGTGCCAGCAACCAGATGAGATGGTTGGTCCAATAACCAGTGTGCTGATAATTAAAATGCCCTGAAGCCAGCTGAACATCAGCCCAAGATCAGGTGAGATGATCACAAGGGCAATCCAATCCCTCTGGCAAGCAGCTATATGATGTCACCATTGATACAGCCATGCACACAGCAGCAAATTCTCCACCTTCCCCCAGCATGGAAGCAGGTTCCACTTAAGCATGGAGCATCTTCACTTTTGCACAGCTCTGTGTCCCTGTATTGCCGCTGGTGGTGGTGAAGGAAAGGCCAGGGTCAGCTCAATACAATGGTTCTGCCAGGACTTTACTACATCCCACTCATTCTCATCCACTACATCACCTGGTCTAGTAGAAGGTGTCCCTGCCTATGGCAGGAGGTTGGAAATAGATGATCTTTAAGGTCCCTTCCAACCCAAACCAATCTGTGAAATGCAAATATAGGAGCTCTCAGACCAGTCAGACCAAGCACAGTCACATCAATATGGTAACACTCATGCTTATCGTGTTTCAAATACAGGCAGCCAGGCTACAGAGAATACACACTACTAAAAGTACTAACAGATCTCCACAGTGGATATGGAGATACAAATAATGTAATTACTGTTGTCCGGGACACATGCCCATGTGCCAATTTTAGCAAAAAAAGCCATATGGAGTAGGGTCCACTGGTGATGGAGATTTCTGTCATTGCTTTCTAAATGGAACACAAAACATGTGATCATAGACCACAGACTGTTTCAGAAACCATTAGTGGAAGTTACAATTTTCCTGTTGTTTTGTCTCCAGAACAGTTTCTTTGACCAAAACCACTGAGAAATCTACCATCGTGTTTGTCCTGACGCACACACCTCCACGGATTTGAAATAATCATACAAGCATCTGGAGTAGGAATGGGCTTCAAATATTCACAGCACAATAAACATGATGCTATTAATCTTCACTAGTCCTCTGAGGCTAATGGGCAATTGTCATTACCCTCAATTCGCAAAGGTGAATCTGAAGTACGAAGGTGCACTGATCTCCTCCAAGAATCCCAGGAAATCTGGGCAGGGTCATTAACTAAGCTCACCAGTATGACATGACTTCAGGCAACCAAACTTCATTGCCTCTCAGAAATTTCTGGGTCTTTTCAGGTAACTGTTCATAGAGAATTTATCCTTCTGGTCTCCCAGAGACAGACTAAGCTTAAACTTCTGTGTATATTTCCTCAATTCAGTCTTTAACCATGACATACTCCTAATTTTTCCTGCCAAAAGTGGGAGACAGCCAACCTGAGTGGCCTGACTCCCGTAACAAACAAACTCTTCCACATTTTGACCCACTTAGGAGTTCCAAAAAGGTCCATGCTGTCAATCACTCAGCACCTATATAAAGCTGCTTAGGAAGTTAACTGCTCCTTTCGCCCTGGGAAAGAAGAGGTATGAAGCACTGCCACTCACTTCACTGAGTTCAGATCCTCCCTCTTTCTTTTGCTTTTCCAGCAAGAATTTTATTCAGATGAGAATGATCTGCCTGACATTTAATTAACAGAAATTGTAACTAAAGCCTAGTGGTCAGGAGAAGACCTTCTACCATGCAGGAAACATAAACATCACTTTCCATGAGCTACTACAACTTTCCAAATACTCCTGTAGCTCTAGGAGGTTCAATATGATGACTGAAGGTATCTTTTTCATATCCATAATTTTAAAAAAATGATCATAGCACAGTGCAGTCCAGAAAGTGCCTAAAGAGTTGTCTGGTCCAACTTCCTGCTCATCCAAGGGTCAGTCGTGAGGTCAGACCAAGCTGCTCAGGGCTTCAACCAGTCACGTTCTGTAAACTTCCAAGGATGAAGCCTGCACAGCCTCTCTGAGCAGAGTGTCACTGTCACACTGCCCTCAGGCAGTCAGGGGAAATAGTTCTTCCCTGCATCCAGTCTGAACTTCTCCCATTTCATTTTATATTCATTGTCACTGACCATCCTCCCCTACACTGCTGTGAAGAGTCTGGCTTCATCTCCTCAAAGACCTCCCTGTAGACACTCTGGGTTGCTCCTTGGACCCCCCAAAACCACCTCCGCTCCAGGCTGAACAAGTCCAGCTCTCCCAGCCTCTCCTCACCAGAGGAGGTCCAGATCCATATGCAGCTCCATCTTGATCATCTTCCATGAAATTGGTTCAATTTATTGATGTTTTTCTTAAATGAGGAGGCCAAAAAAAGGAATGTCGTGTTCTAGATGTAGTCTGAATGTTTGCAATTATTTTATCTGATGCCATGGTATCTTCTCTTGCGGCCTACTAATTGGATGAACTAAAAGCACTCTAATTGGAAACTGCTTTGGATAATTGCCCACTATCTAAAAGAGATGCCAAAAATAGCAGCTTGCTTATTTAACTGTGACAGGAAAAAATCCTAAATCCTCAAGAAACTGCGATGACTTTCTGTTCACTTTCAACTATGCGTTCATAGCCTGAGTTCGCATTATTTAAACTGAAAAGTCAGAACTAATTGTCAAGTGTTCATGTGGTTTTAAACCAAAAAATATTATCAGCAGGTACAGAATGCAATCAAAATACTCTCATATACTGATTAAAACCTGAGGAGCTGGATCTTAGTAAATGCAGAGCATCTGAATGTGGGTTGATCCCCTAGCTTTGCGCAGAGGGCATTTTCTTTTTGTTTAAAACCAATAAAGAAATGAGCATTATCCTAAAACCTATCTCTTCATATTTCATTTTGCAAGCAGTAAAAGGCTTTTGTGGAAACCTTAAAATTCAAAATTTTGGTTGAAAATGTAAAAATGTGAAAAATTGCCTAGTAATGTTTACATTTAGGCACGTGAAGTATAGACAATTTGGATTTTCTAGAAAAAGCTGAGATTTTCTGTAGGAAATTACATGATCCCATGAATTTTTCTGTAGGCTTAAGAGTTTTAAGATCCAAAATAGACCTAAATCACACAAATGACACAGCACAAAATGTGTGAAATCACGTGCCTGCATCCACATCAAGGAATCCAAAGATCTAATTCTACATATAAAAGTCTCTTAAAGACATAGTTACAAATCTAGGCTGCACTGAATGGAACCATATAAGCAACAGATTGGAAAGAGCCTGATGTGTAATTATGTTCAGAGAAAGCTGTACATATTCTGGAGGTAACAGATGGGCTGCCAGATGTTGGGGCTGCTCTCACCTGCAGGCCTCATTCATCCCTGCTGCTAGTAATGGAAGATCTGGAAGCTAGCAAGGGATCTGGATCTTCCTGCGCACAGATGCTATTCCTGACCAAGAGGGGAGAAAAAAAATACTAAAAAAGCCCTATTTTCTTTGTGTGCTGGAGGCAGATTATTATTTTCATGAGTTCTTTTGGAGTAGAAAGAAGTACCTGAAGTGTAACAATAAAATAGGTCTCTGTATTGGGTAAGGCTTGGATCACTTTTATCCAGTTTACTTTTGGCTTTAAAAAACTGCAGGGAAAATTGTAGTCAAACTTTGACTACAGAAAACTACCAATCCTGCCAAAAACTGTTAAAAGAGAGTCTCAACAAAAGAACAGAGAGCATTGTTTCACATCACGTGACTTGCTAAAAGATATAGTTAAATAGGAGCTAAATCCTTTTTCAGGCTGATTTAAGCTCTCACTCAGTGACTTGGCTGGAATAGGAAGCAGAGGAAGGAAAGCAGAAAATGGGAGTAAGGCATCGAGCTACAAAAGTACAGAGACTTGAGCTAAAGATAGCTAGACATAGTTGAGAAAAAGAGCACTAATTTTCACTCTACCTCCTACCACACACAAAGCACACCAGTTAAGAGGAAAAATTACTGATCAACCACAAGTCACCATTTTATCAAACAATATTTTAAATTTGTACTGTTCAGTGAGATTCACATATGGCCATTTTTATTTGGAACCTGAGCTCCTTGGGAACATTCTGATGATGGGAAAGAGCTGCATTTTAGAGCTGTTGTGTAAAGACACAGAGTAGCTTAAATTATACATTAAAACTTCTGAATCTTGTTTTGTGCTGTCAACACCTTTCCACCTTTCATGCTGCAATGTTCAGTCCATAATGTCTACTCTGTCACATATTTGGCCAGTCTGAGATACTGTTCTCATTTCAAAGAAACCACAAGAAAGAAAACAAACTTTCCTCCCTACTTTTGGTTGGGGATTTCTCACATGAATCAAGGCTGCACAAAGACTAAATGGCCATTTTATGTCTCTTGGAGTTCATCTAATACTTACTGTCAATTGGATGTGGGCAGTTTTGCAACTACCACACAGACTAATCGCAAACTGTTTTTCAGGTGCTATTTGCTCCCCAAATGTCATTTCCACAGAGAGGTATTGTTACGAGCCGCTGAGATGCCTTTCAGCAGCCTGCTCTCTTGCCTTAGTCTACCTACAATTTACCTGAACAATTATTATCTTAGTGGGATAGGCCTTTTAGTTGTCGGGAACTGTACCATCAACTTCAAAGGGCAGTTCCTGGGACTTGACACCTAAACAGCCAGAGAGTTGTAATAAAAAGAAAAGAGAGAAATAATAACAAGCACCATTGTTAAAATATAAAGGGCTGCATCTTGCCCTCTGCTGAGATGCTTTACAAGGGATTGGGTAAATGGCAGGGAAAAGGGCAGGAGAAAATTATTTCTGAAGTGCCAAGAAGCAGTGTTTATTTCTCAGGGGATCTACAGATTGGAAACAGCCATAACCTTTTTGTATCCCACTGGCATACGGTGGGGATTAATGCTTGCCAAAGGTTTGTAAAAGTCCAGAAAATCAGTAAGACCTGTGCACAGCAATGGTATCAGTATTTTTGAGACATTATGGCCTTTGCTGATAGTCTGAGATAAGTTCATTAGTTATACTTAAATATACGCCCTTTTTTACCTGTCAGAGAATTCAACAGCCTGACTAATTTCATTTGGACAGATTTGTTATTGTGAAGCTCCTATCCGGTTTGCATTCAAACAATTCTGAAACAGACAAGCAAGAAAAGAACTCCGATCTTTTTGCTGCCTTGATTTCTTTCTGATTATTAAAAACAAGCCTGTTATTAAACTTGTCCGGGTGCTGAGTACCTCAGAATGGCCCAATGCTTCTGTACAACAGTACAGAAATTTCATTTTTAGTAATCAATAAATATCAGAATGAGAAATCTCTTGTATAAATAGCTTGTGAAAAGGAAACAAACCAACAAAAAAAAAAGGCCTCATTGTGCTTTTAAGCCAATACTAAAGATGAAGAGACAGAATGGTAGTTTCACCTTTTACACTGATTATACTGCTAATTTAGAAATACCTATTTCCACTGAAATGTTTATATAAAAAACCTACCTTTCCATGCAACCTTACTGCTGTTTCCATGCTCTGTTCTTTCACTCCTGCTCAGGAACACTTCATTTCACAACTTTTGTCACTAAAATCCCAAGACCTTCCATGGAGGAAGGAGCCGGAAGATATTAGCAGAGAGGCACCAGAATCTGACAGTGGGACCAAAATGGGAGCTGAGCTTCTTGGAAGAGCTTTGCCTTCCATCAATTGCTTCTAGTGTCATTTGTAGTGTAGGAAAACACAAATGGCAGCAGAAAAAATTCCTGTGAGTTTTGCTTTCTTCTCCAAACCACAGAGAGCTTTGTTCAATCATGAATCATCCCTGAAATCTGAGAGTGAAAACTTCCTGCTAGTGGCAATGAAGAAATAGGCTCTGTGAGGCAAGGCAGGTCAGAGATGGCTCTTTGAAGTACTTGAAAGACATAGTGAATTTTTCCCCCGCCCCCAGGTCAGAGAAAATTCAGCAAGTGCAGCATCATGGACACCAATGAGTTGTTTTCTTTCAAAGACACAAGTATCAGAAATTATCTCAATAGCAGTGCTCTTTTAGCACTGCAATTTGGTGACTTAAATCAGAATTACTACAATTTCCTTCCTCTATAAGTAAAAATTGCAAGAATGGGCAAAACTCTTTCAAGTAGAAGATTTTGCCTCAATACATTTGCTTGTACATCTTGCAATGGATCTCATTAGTCATCATCAAATTTTCCCCTTTCTTTAGTGCACTATTTTTGCACAGGGAAGATCCTTATCTTGATTGAAAATTATGAAATTAATCCAACAGGCATCACTGGGGAGCAGAGGAAGCTAGGACTCTAATCTCTGTTCCCAAAGTTTTATCTTTACTTTTAAAATAGATACTCTGTTTTCAGACAGAAATAATCCAGGTAACCAAAATTAAGTATGCCTCCCAGGCTCAGCTGAAAGAACAACTTGCTAACATTCTTGTCAGGCTCTCTTCACTGATCTTCTTTTGACCCCTGACTTTTACATTCCTTCCTAAGCAGTGGCCCATTCTCTGCCTTTTTACCTAGTAAGTGTTATTTTTAGTTGATAGAAAACCCAACAAGCTCTGAAGGATCTGACCTGCTTGAGAAATATCTCAGCTATAAGCTCTGACACTGAATGGTAATGAGGTGGTAATTCAAGCCTTGTTATGCCTACAGTGAAGGGAAAAATATTATGCAAAATCATACAGTATGATCTGCACCATCAGTCAAACAGGATAATGTTTACATATGTATAAAAAGCTACAGATCACATTCTAGTTTTCAAATAATTTTGTATCGTAGAAAGAAATGACCTTGTAAAATCCTGGTAAGCTGACCAAAATCCTGTTCTTTTAAGTATCAACAGAGCACCCCATAATTATGCAGGGATTTTTGTTTTCTCCAGTGGCCCTTGCTTCAAAAGAGTAGAGGTCAAACTCACTATTTTTACATCACTCTTTTTAATTCTCAAACCTCAATTATTCACCAGTTCTCTCTATATCTTCTCTACGTCAGATATATAAATAACATCAATTTCTAGATCCTACGGTGCTTTGCTGAAATGACTGGATAACACACGGATTAAGGATAAGACCAGACATTCTGGCAGGAGAAGAGAAATGTGAAAAAAATCAAACCTGCTTCCTCTGCATCTCTCCTCACTGTGGCAGTTGCTTGTCTTCAGAATAATCTGGGGAGGCCTTTATGTGCCAGTGTTGCCAGCCAGAAGACAGCTAACCAGCAAAGGAAATACCCATTCTTCTCTCTGAAGTGCCAGAACATGCTCGTGGGCCGCAGATGTTATCAGGATGACCCAACCATACATTACCTTAACCTACTTCTGTACCTTTCTAGAAACAGGAACATGCCACTGAGTGAAGAATGCAGCCCAGACGCACAGAAACACCAAGATAAAATAATTACATCAACAATATTGGTTAAGAAAATAAAAAAATCTATAAAGAACTTTGAAAACTGAACAATATAGGGTATGCCAAAGAGTGGTCCAAGGAAATACGTCCTTTATGACACAACACAACTTGTACAAGGAAGCTCCACTGATGGGAAAAGTCTGTTTTTATAAGGATTCATGGATTTCTGCAGTACAAAACCATTGAAAAACAACAGTGGAAGAAATCCTCTGTAGGAAATAAATGTTGACCATGTAAAAAATTTGGGTGGTCAGCTCAAACATTTTTCCTAATTTTTTGCTTACTCAGAGGCAATCTGTGAATATCATACCTATCCTTTTGTACACACAAATCCAATCTTACAGAAAGCACAAGAAACCAGAGCATGCAAGAAATTTTGGGGGAAACATTTTTATCTGTCCTTGCAGTTGACTACTGCGTAATGACTCTGTTTTCTTACAGAGTTTGGTGTGAATTACCAGCTCACTGATCTACAAATCCAGGGTAAAATGAGAACTGGAGTGTATCTCATAATAATATATTAAGTTTAGAATAAACAGCTTTGGCAGTGAATGATGAGCTGGAAATTCCTTCCACAATAAGCTCCTTACACTCTGGTCTCTGGAAACATCGAGCACAACATTTGATAAAAAGTTTAACAGTCCCACTGGAAGAAACTATACTGTCATGTTGTTATTTTCCCATTGTTTCAGGTCTATGAAAAAAAGAAAAGGAAGGATCACTTACGAAAAAAAAAAAAAGGAATATTCCATCCTATGTAAGGTCTGCCAAAATTTTATATGAATGAGCATGCATTACTAAAATAAGTTTTCTTACTACATTTCTAAGGAACCATACTAGATATATCTGTAAAAAGCAAAGGTAACATTGCCAACTGTAATAACACATTGAAAGGAAGCAACAAAAGAATGGCAATTTTGGAGATTCACCTCAGGAAAACAAGGACTAGATGAAGTCACTGAGATCAAGATGCCCATGCACACAAAGATTCCCTTTGTAACAGATCTTATTCACACAAATTCATTTTTCTTCACGAAAAAGTTTCTTTCCACCACAGATCCCTCACTTCTAGGGTAAATCTCTTTCAGGTATTGCACATTATGTTATATAAAACAGGAGAATCCATACAATGTTGACAGGGCACCATTTGGATGCCTTTTGCACCCCAAGCAATCTGCAGGGCACTCCTCTCTTGCATGGGATGGAAACTAAAATCCACAGCTTCACTTACGTTGCACTTTGCTCGTCATGTACATTGCTAGAATGATCAGAAAGTTACATCTGCAGCAGCTGCATCACTGGTGCACTGCCCACACTGCACGCCTTACGTTATACACAGTAAAGAACAGACAACGCGTAAAGAGTCAGTTCATGTCACCAGATGTCACACTGCAAAAAACCAGCAGATATCATCAGGTGGACCTTTTTGCCTTCCTCTCCAGAACACAAAGAATTCTTCCTAAAGTCAAACTGGAGTTAATCCTTTACTGCATAAAAAGAATAGAGACTTGAATAATGGAATATAGAATCCCAGGTTCATATATATAAACATTAACTGTAATTCCAATAGCAGGAACTTATTAGAGCTCTGGATTTCATGAGGCTGGTGAACAAATATCACCAATCTCTAAAATACATCTATGCATCTAGTCAAAGTTTTTCTATTATTTGTCTAAATCTAATCCTGCCACTCTCATCTGCCTGGGCTCAAAGTGTCTCACCAGACACTTAGGACCTTGCAGGTTTCACTCATCCATGCTGCATACTTTTGGCTACAGGACAAGACAACCAAATGTCCTTAGTTAAAACAGTAAGAGAAAAAATGACAACAACTCCTCATTTTTTAGCGCAACCTGTCATTCCCCTTTACATAAAACAGGTTCAGGGTACAAAAAGCTAAAAAAGCTTTTAGTGTACCTTTGAGAAAATAGTGCCCTCAATTCCTTTTTTGTTATCTCTTAGAGTGGAGAACTCTTTCATGTTCTTCAATATTCAAACTTGTTTGTGATGCCTACACATCAAAAACAGAAAAGCAGAGGCATGCAAGGCACAGGACTTGAGTAGTACAAGATCTCCAGGTGTTGCCCTCTGGAAACACAGATTACTGCAAGTGGCAAGGCAGATGACCTGGGATGATCCACAACGGCCAGAAGTCTGGCCACGAGAACATCTTCTAATGACAACACTTTTACAAAGGCAGGTCTTACTAAGCAGACAAGCAGCACTCTCTTAACCACCTTTGAAAGCACCACCTTTGAAGAAAAGAACTCATTAATTCACACTGAGTACTACACAGTGGCTTTGGAAGGATACCTACCGTTGTAGGAGGAGGTAACAGTAAGAACAGTTGGGTAGTGCCATGAGAGAAACTCAGTCTTTGTTGTGATGAGAGCCTTTGCCCTCAATCCCACATTCCTTCTCAAACATGTCAGTCTTTTACAACATTATATAGAAATGAATATCACTGAAAAGGAAGGAAGGAAGGAGACACACATGATATGTGATGTGGTACTACCCGCTGGGCATAAAAGAAACACACATCAGGCATTTCCCATTCTCCTCCATTCAGTGATATGCATTAATTGTAATACTGCACCAGCACTGAGAAGAAATCATTCCAATTAGCCAATAGGTACTGGTTGAACACTGCAGGAATGTAGCATGGAACCCAACAAGGAAGAGTTTTGAATTAACATCCACCACCCTGCTCATGTGTACAGTCATGAGCAACAGAGAGACCAGTCCCTGGATCTCTCTGACAGGTGGATTTCATCTGCATGAGCCAAGTGATGGGTATGTGCTCTGTGATGAACGTGAGCCCGGTGATGTGACGGCAGGGAACCATCCCTAACCCTCTGCTACAGGAAGAACCACTTTCTGTCAGTTAGATGTGTGAAAATGTATGGTCTGGTTCTCCACACACTCACATCAATTTTGTTCAGATGTTACTGCATTTTCAGGGAAAAAAACCCTGATTTACATCATTGTAAGTAGGCGGAGGATTAAGACTAAAATACTTCTAATGAAATAGGTGCTCAAACAGTTTCGTGAATAATTCAATATGAATAATTTATTTTGAAAAATTGTTATTTTTCCCTAGTCCTGACCAGACCAAGAATAGCGTTTGAATGTTTAACATTTATATGCTACTTGCAATTATTTGTGAACTACATCAAGTAATTTGTGGTCTACATATTACTCAAATAGGAAATTATGATTATTAAATAGAACAGAATTTACAACTCCCATAGCAAATTATGTCTTTTGACTAATTTATGTGATGAGCTCAGCTAGCCTGCCCTTCATGGATTTCAAACTGCATGTTCAATATTTGCAATTATTTGTGCAGACAGCAGTTACATAAGTCATCTGATCAGTGACAGAAACACTACCATGTGGGATGCAGTCAAAATAGCAAATGCAGCATATACTAATATTAAAAAAATTCAGAAAATACTGAAACATGCAGTTCAAATTTACAGCTGACCCTCTTCTGCTCAAAAGCACAGGGGGAGGAAGCTTTTCCCCTCTTTTGTAAATGCTACTGTCTATAGACATACATGAAAGAGGTGGTACGAATGTGAGGTATTGCTTCTTCTTTATTTTCATCCAGAACATTAAGTGTGTTGCTTAATGTTTTTAGTAGGTAAGCAGCACTGATGGTTTGTCACTGGGGCTGGAGAGGAAATGGGGTGCAGCAGGAGAACAAGCAGCTTAGCACATGTGAAAGAAAGGCTCAGGAAAGGCATAGACATGGGCAGCCAGTCGAGACAGCTTGAAAGAAGACTTGGTCCAATTTTCAAGTTGGGTAGGATTTCCCCTATTCTCCTTTTTGAAATACATTTGAAAGTAGGATTTGAAAAACAACACGGTTTTGATCACATAACCCTAATGATAGTTGCCAACTCCCAGTAAGACAAAACTGTGGCCTTACTGAAATGTCTGGGAGATTGGTCTTTGGCTGGGATGGAACCAGGATTTCGCACTGGATCCTTACAATCATGGTCGTGTTCTTCCTCTCTGCTCATATTAGTCTTACTAGACCCTCTTACTTCTAACTGCTTTATGTCTCATCCCCATTACTCCTAGGTATTTTTGTCTAGCCAACTGAATAAACCTGAAACAAGCCCAAATTTGACGCAAATCAACTTCCACAGGCTATTAGTGCTCATTATAACAGGCTGTCTCTTGTTGGTATTGAATATTTGGCAGAAAAAAGGGAAAGGGACCAAAGAACACCATAAGGCATGCTTAAAGCAAAGAGCCCACTGCTAGGATATATATGTCAGCAGCCAAAGTACTCCTAAAATGTTTGCCCTAGCTTTGACAGAGTAAAGCATGACTGTCAGCAATGGGCATTTCCTTATTACCCTAAACTGTAGCTGCCTATCACTCTTAGGTTGTCTGAAACATGGAGAAGGAGATATCACTCTATCAGAAATGTAAAACAAAAAACAAGTGCTTTGAAAATATATCCAGATAATAGATCATCCTCTCTTATTATCACTGCCTTCTACCTTTAACTATTCTGTGAGTTCTGGACATATTTTTCTATATAATTAATATTTTTATTGTCATTTTCCCTCTCTCACCTCCTTATGTTCTCTTACTACTTTATTCAGTGGTGAAGGTGGCAATTTTTAAATCTGAGAGGTACTGAATGTTAAGGACCAAAAATTCATGTTCAATCACTGAAATAACTGGTCTGATTTTCCCCACACATACAAATCTTCTTTTGCTGTGGATGGAAATGATTCTAATGATACTTCTTTTATTATCCCTATAATGCAGTTACAGCTACTGATGTTTGTGGTATTGTGTGCAGGTTAAACTGATGAGTTATGAGTGAGTCTAGTCATCTGCATAGTGGTAATGATGTCTCCTCTGCAGTCCCAGTTATAGACAAAGAGCTCCTTAGTTATTTCCTCCACAGAAATATGGCTCCATCTGCACTTGCAACTCTTCCCTTACACCTACTTCCTCCCCTTTGTTTCACATTGTAATCCCTTATCATGAGCACAGGTGTGTAATCCCTTATCATGAGAAGTGGGGTGCTGAGCACTCCACAGAGCATTCCCTTTCCCCCACCATGTGCACCCTATCACTGTCATGCTCCATAGCCCATACTCACTTCAACTGCTAGCTGCTCTCTTGCTTTGAAGAAAATTGGCAAATCTACCACTGGAAAATGCAAGTTTTGTTTGCCTTAAACATTAAAGAAACAGAATGGTGAATACCGCCAATTTTAACACGAAGCTAGTAGCTTGATTTGTGTCTCCTGACAATTAAAATGAAATGCAAATGATGTGCTGCCTGTGAATCAAAAACTCTCCTACTTTACTGAATGCATTTGATACCATGATAAAGGAAATACTGGTGAGTTTGAAGGCAGTACTGAAATGCATAATGCTAGAAACACAAACTTACTTTTTCTAAATAAGAAGGTGCTTTAATAAAAAAGTATTTTAATGAAGTTGCTTTAATGAAGGACTAATTGCCTCCAAGTGATGTTTGAAAAAAGATATTACAAGCAGCTTCTTACTCAGAAATTAGCAGCCAAGATCAATAAAAAAACCATAAAATGTAGGCATATTATTGATGCAGATACTGATGCAGGTAATGTAAGCATAATACTGCTATAAAGGGTTGAATTTGGTGAAAAAAGCTGATGAAATAGAATAACTGATGTTAATTCTATCGAGCCTGACTTCAAGTAGCTAGTGTTCAACCAGTTTGGTTTTTATATGGCCTTGAAACATATGCCAACTATAGCTGCTAAATCCATATTGCAATTAGAAATGGTTACCTTTGTTGATCAAAAAAAAATGAAATGGAAGAAAATAAAAATAACATACCATGTTCACACACAAAACAAAAAGAGCTATATCAGGGACATCAGGGAAGGTGGAATACTATAACAACACATTTTATATTGTTATACTATTCCACCCACCTTAATGGAGAACCCTTCGGTGTGGCTACGCCATAGCCTTTCGAATCCAGATTTCCTCCCACTTTCATGGTGTCACATGGCTTTCGTTGCTCAATGTATTCATTCATGGTGGACTCCAGCAGGAAGGCAAACTTGCCCTTGGATTTGCGGACACGAGCTACTCCCTCTGCAGTAGTCCTAGTGAACACTGATGGCTCAGCTGATTTCATGTAGGTCCACATCTTTTCATACACTGCTATTTTTGATCTCTGGAGAAAATCAAAAACAAGTTAGAACAAAAGAATGTTGCAACGTTTCAGAATGGCACTGCTCAAATAAAATCAATCACACTTAATTTTTCAGACATTTGAGGTTGGAAAAATCTTGGAGAAGGGTTTTATTTGAATTCCATTATTTTAAAAGAGACAAGAAATAAAAGTATGAATACTATAATAGCAGATAATATTTTTAAATTCGGCTACCCTCTAGCAGTCAAAGAAAAAACCCTGCAAAGATGAATTTACTGTTAGATAAAGGGAGTTCACACAGTCAATGTATGGTAAAGTGTGTTTTAAGGAATGATATATGAAATAGATGTCCACAATAAGCCTGTACTCTTAAGAGAAGCAGTTAAATAATCTCCCCATAAATACCCAGCTGAATCTTAAGGCATTTCTCTAACAAGCAGTTAAATAATCTCCCCATAAATACCCAGCTGAATCTTAAGGCATTTCTCTAACACCCACTTCTTACACCATCAAAACCACAATAGCTTAAGTAAGATTTCTGCTTTCATAATTCAGAGTCCAGAATTCATTTCTGATTTATATTCAGAAAAGCTATACAATACTTGAAGATGTGGTTCACAATAAAAGATGGAAACAGCAAGATGGACCAAATATGCTATTAAAGGAAGTAAAATGCCCTAAGCATCTTTCTTAAAGAATTAGGTATGATTTTAGAACTGCAGTATCAGTGGATTTCTTTTAAAGACTCTGATCCTGCCAATAACTGAGTAAGAAATGTACTTTCTCAAAGAATGCACAAGAATTCATGGCTTAGAGTGCATTAGCTGGATATTTTCCCATCTGGGAATGCATGGAGTAACTACAGGTAAATACTTAAGCAAAAATAAAACTTCTTCATAAAAAATTCAAGCAAATAAAAATTTTCACTAAAAAAAAGGAAGCAAATGCTGTCAGGCTGAGAATTTTCCCATGCTCATTAGATTCACTCAACAACTCCTTTGCTTCCTCCAGCAATAGGAATACATACATGCAAACCAGCAGTGTGTCAGCTGAACACTACGCAGTGTTTTTATAATAACAGATGGCACTTGTCTTCCCCTATGTATGCTGCAAAAAAGACTTTTTAACCTAATGCTCAAGTCAGCTTCTATTTGAGTCAAGAGAAGTTTCTAGCTAAGCAAGATTTGGTCTATGAGCCTGCTCCTACACTGTGCCGAGCACTCCAGGAAAATATTCATTGTTATAAACCCCCAAAACAAAGGGCTTTAGATTATTTAAACAAATACCAAATCCTATAATCTAAGTATTATATAAATTAAAAATGACTCTAAGAAGCCTGGAACTGAGCCTTTTTATAGGTGAGAGTAATTTCCCTGAAGCACTTCTTTTTACCAATTACTGAATGATTGTATTATTACTTAGAAAATAATTTATTAGGGACCTAAGTCCACCTTGAAAATAAGTGGCATTTAACCAAAAATGTTCAATAAAAATACCATATAGCAGAACATTGTAAATTATGCTTTACTTTTTTAGTTTGTATGCATAATTTTATCTTTCTGTCAAATATAATAACATCTAAATCAACAACAGCTGTGTGTATCCATAATCACATCCTGACTTGTCACCTTTTCTTTCCACAGTAGTCACAGCTACTTTGCATTTACATAATAGTGGCTGGGAGCAGAGCATAAACTAAGCCACCAATGCATTCTTTTTGCTTTACACTGATGTAATTTCATGGATTTAAATTTACAGAAAGAAAAAAATGGAAGAGAGTAGTAATGAATCAGTCATAATTTCAAGAATATTTTCTTGCCTTTGTCTGCCTTCATTTCTGAACATTTCTCACATCTTAACATCCATTACATCTAATTCTTTATAAAGTAACCATATAATAGGTCACTTTCATTTAAAACTATGCAGCACATAAAACAGCTCGATTAGTAAGAGGAAACACTGCCCTAAATCAATTGAAAAAGGATGCATTTAAATATTTTTTTTAATAGACTCTAGTTTCCTCTGCCTATCAAAATAGAAAAAATATGGAAAGTCTTACAAGGTATGTGCTCTGTAAGAACATTTTCTTCTCCCAAACTTTCATTTGTTAACATTCAATTTCTACATGTCAACTCAGAGAGAAAATTGAAGAGTGAACCAACAGATATTTTTTATTATCATATGAAGAAACATTGCAGCTTTCCCTGCAGTCAGCCAAGCTGGGATAATTTTAATTTTGGGCTTTTCTGAGTAGAACTGCTAAAACTACCTACTTTCCGGCTTGAGCAAGCTGTTTGGAAAACACAACCCTCACTGCATCTAAACCAGAAAATAAGAGTACATAACAGCTAACAATACAGTATCAAAGTTCTTCTTTTTCTGTATGTTGGCTTTAAAATTATTTTCTATTTTCTGCTTTCAATCCAGATTTAAAACAGGCTGAAGAGGTGTTCAGAGTTTCTGACATTTTGATCAGAAATGACAAAATGATGAGAAAATGTCCTGAAGGCTCATCTTCAGCCAGATAATCACCACTGACAGAAAAGTTACACATGATCTAATAAAAAAAGTGAATTGCTTCCAAACCCACAAAATGTTAGACTTGGCAGACAAGTCTTGTACTATTGTTTCAGGCTATGTGTTAATTTATGTATTATGAAAACAGCTTTTGTGTAAATATTATCTGCTGATATTTTTATCTTTCTGTTTTGTGAAAAATATTTTTAGAAATAGCACACAGAGTAGCATTAAAAATCACTATACTGTGACAGAGATTAGAAATCATTTAAAAGCAGGGCCTCGATTGTACCATTTTTAAAAAAGTGATCAACACAGTTCCAATCTTGATTAAGCTTCAAATTTTGCATATGCAATAATATTTAGTATTTGTAGTTACTTTTAATGTTTCCCTCTGTATTTTGAAAGAAAAGAAAAACTAGAAAGAGCAACACTGATTTTCCTTCTTTTTTCTCTTAACCCTTTAAGATTGAAGTGAAAGAAGGGCTGTTGCCATAGACATTTTTACTTCATTATAGTGTCTTCTCTTTGAAATGAGAACTTGCATAAAATACTGAAAAAGTTTCTGTGTTTATAGGATGATTTAAAAGAACCATGAAATTTTTGTGACCAAAATTGTTTCTACATCAAAATATCTGACATCATTACTTCCACACAATGGCTTGTACAAGTGTTTTGAAGCTCTTAAGAAAACAATTCCAGTCCTTTGTTCATAACTATTTCTTTGGGAATTAATTTTTGCATATCATCACCTAACAAATTTGCAAGCACTAGATACTCTTGAAAATGCAACAAGTTAATAAATACAAGTTAATAAAGCTACGTAAATCTGCCTGGCCATCAGCATCATGTTATTAAGTATTATCACAGCTTCATTCTAGTAGAAAGAACTATTTGTACCCGTATATTGTGGTTACCACCTCAACTTATGCTGGACTGAAACTGGAGTTCCAAGAACTAAATACCTAACTTCCCACAAAAAGAACTAAAGGAATGTTTATGGGTGAAACATAGATGAATATAAATAATCAGTAGGAGGGACTATACTCCTCAAAAACAATTTGAAATCTGGCTGTATCAGTACCAACATATTTCAATTCGTAGATAGGCCTTCTATATTTAACATGATACCACCATTTTTGTAGACATCTGGAATGAAAACAGGGCTACTACAGACCACAAGCTGAGTTTCTACCACTGGGGATGAAAAATAAAGCTCTCAGAGAGCATCTGTAGTGTCATATTGTGTATACCAACACCCTGGCTATAGAAGAAGACAGGTGTAGTTAGAAACCTGTCAGTGAACTGTATCCATTACAAATGAGGTACCAAGCACCCTAGCCATTTCAGCTGGATCCCTCTAGAGTTCATGTAAGGAGGCAGATACGTTAATGTGTGATTTATTTCAGCATAACACACGTCCCACACAGGATGCACAGGATGCTGCTTTTCTTCCTCCAGTGTCTACAGAAGGAATCTAGAAAACTGGGTTAAACTGAACTCCTTGATCAGTTTCTGGATGTGAAGGTCCAATCACTGCGTGTTTCTTAAGTGAAATTTATATCTTATAAATACTGTTTTTGCAGCTAACAGAACAGATTTGAAAGCTCTTCTATGGGGATATCTGTTGCAATAAAAAGGTTATTTCACTTGAGACATTGCCTTTGAATGGATATTGTCTATAGCTTCCAAATGGCATTGAAAATTTTGTTAATGGTTTACTGAATTCAGTTTGGCCAAACTGAAAGCAGTAAAGGTGCATGTGAGTTCGTAACACAGAACTCTCTCCTTTTAATTAGGCAATAAGAAGAAATTTTCATTCCATCTTCCTGACTTCTAAAAATTCCCTAATCTCCACATTTCAGATAAATAATGACCTAATTAGCTGCGTAATTTTCATGGAAGGGCTACTGGCTCACAGCATTTATTCAGAGCTGTGTTCAAACACTAAACTCACTTCGGTCAGCTGAGTTTAATTTTCATCTGCTGGACACATGAAATAAAGCAGGAAGGACTGTTTATTATGTACTCCTTGTGATGTCCAAGCTCCCTGCTTTCCAGCTGGCAAATGATGAGGATTACATACCAACCATACTAACGCAGGAAAGCAAATGAAAATGAAATAATCAATAGAGACAGCACAGGCATATGAATGGCTATTTAAGCTATTTCCTAATGCTCCAACCACATCCCCTCAAGTCAAATTTTCTCTTTATTATCCATCTGAAAGTCGGCAAATTAAAAAATGCATTTCCTGCCCACCACCCAAGACCCTAAAGCAAAATGCACTCAGCCAAATCCATAAGCAGAAACAAAACCTGCAAGACTTCATGTTACCATCACAGGCTTTCAATGCTGCGCACCACTTCAGTACTGTAGCTTCAGATGAATCAATAGTGCAATGCTGCTTTAATTATCACTGGCTTCAGTATCCCCCTGGGCATCTCTTTTGCCCAGTGTGACAGGATCAATAAGCTTTCCACAGATTAAAAAAACTGAAAACTCTAACAAATGGTCTTTTGGGGGTAAAAATGTAGCTAAAGTATTGCAGGAGTTACAAACATATAACTGCAAAGTCACATTATTTCACATTTCCAAGCATCTTATAAGAGCAGTTGGTAGGGATAGCTGCTCTAATGCACGCGCCAACTTACTCTGAAGAACTCTTTGGTTGACCCTGAGTCCAGTGTCCCGTAAGCAATTTCAGTTTGTTTGGCGAGGTCTTCTGCACTCTCTATGGGTGAGACCATTCGCTCAACAGTCAAGAAAGCAGCGAGGTTAGCAGTGTAGGATGAAATAATGATGAGCGTGAAGAACCACCAGACACCTCCAACAATGCGACCTGAGAGGGATCTAAACATGAATAAGATAATGCACATTTTCCTGTCTCTTGAGCCACGAAGAGACAGAGAGACAGTGAAGGCACCATTATCGCTCAACATTTGTCATTAAGTAACAAGCAATGGGAGGATGATCATTTGCATTTGAAATATTAATAAATGCTTCTAGTCTTGAATCTTAATATCTACAGTACAGTCCACTGTACTAATGTGTATCACACATACACAGAAGGTTAAATCCTCTTGAACAGTAATCTCAGCGTTCCTATTATTGCAGGACATGCCTAAAAATAGGAAAAAATTGTCAAAAATACTGGATAGGTAATCACTTTTTGGAGACAAAAGTAAAGCATGGTAGCTGCAAATCAGTAGCTTTCTGTGTTTCCTCTTTAAAAAATCATGAAAAAGGCTTTCCACATGGATTGTGTCGGCTCTAGGACTAAAATGTTCCTGTCACCCAAACTTCTCAAAAATTCCACAAGCTACCACAATCCTTGGAACATTTACATTTTTCTTATTTAAGAAGCAAGAATTTTCTAGTAAAGGAGACATTTCTGTTAAGTAAAAATTTATATTTTCCTTTTCAATAACTGTAATTTGATGAGAAGGTTGTTGCAGAGTAATTTACATCCACTCTAATCACTACCAGTTTTATTGCTACCTTCAGTAATAGAAGGATTAGGCCAATGCTGAACACTCGAAATTTCACTGCATATGGCTAAAATGAAGCCTTTAAATTTGAAGGATTGGGTCATAATGTTTAATTAAAAAGTTTTAGTTACTGCCCACTAAAGTTCCCGAACATCTTAAAAGGTTGAGAAATTCAGGACTGCATGTATCAGACTAATCATGTACTAGATAATCATATATTATAGACTAATCATGTATTATAAGACTAATCATGTAGTAGATCTGAGGCATGTGCTCTGTAAGGCACACCCAAGCAATACAGCATGGCTTCTCAGAAACAGAAAGTCAAATATTGTCTCTCACAGATAGCACTATTTGTGAAGCAGCACTGTAGAACTTGAAAGAGAAGTGGGACATTCCTTGATGCAAGGCAGATATTCAGCAAAACTGTGTGCACTTCATGGTTGTAATACAATGGAACCAATCTCTCAATAACACAGTTCTTCTGAAGTCAACCCAGTGGAATTTCCCCTGTATGCATCTGGTGTTTCTGAGAGCTGTTTGTGTTTTATGCACATTGACATCGGTAAAATAATAGTAATGACTGAAATTCAAAGCAGATTATCTGTTGCTCTTATCATGGCTATTAAAAAGAAAAAAAAAATGAAAAGGCTTCCTGAAGAATGAACTTCAAAACAGTGTCAGGAAAATTAATGAAGGAAGATTTTTTGCTTCAGTGTTGAAGATAAAATGCAAATGTAAAAAGATTTGACACAAACCTTGGGGAAATATCACATCCTTGTTGCATAAAGGCACCCAGGGAAAACCAGAGGCTGTTGAATATGCCAAACTCATTGGGAGGCTGGTCACTGGGTCCTTCTTTCCCATCCTCTGGTTCTTCTGTGTGCCACTCATATGGACTAAACCTGCTAACTAGGAACAGGACCACACTGACACCAATGTAGGCAAAGACTATGCACATCCAGATCTCATACGCCAAAGGGTCCAAGAAGGAAAACACTCCCGGTTTAGATTTCTGGGGCTTTTTGATCATAATGGATATCCCCAAACTCATAAAAGGCTTAGAAAAATCAATGACCTCTTCTCGTACCAAAGTGATGGTCAGAGGCGCAACAGCAATCTCTGCTTTCTATAAAGAAAAAAGAAATATAGATGTATAGATTAATTGATGTTGGCTTATACACTTGGCTAAGCAGCTAATTCCAAAGGTATGTTATTAACATCAGGACACTGTGGCTTAAATGCTCTTTGTAGCTTTTTTCTCTTTCTATCACACTCTGCATTTACTCAATATGCTTTCAGTAAAACATACACATTGCAGGTTTTTATTTTACAGAATTATGTAAATACTTAATTTTTCCGCTAAGGAGAAGACTCTTAAATCTTATAGAGGTAAGCAGCAGTGTAGGAAGATCATTTTAGGCATTAATTTAGATTTAAATAAAGGAATTCAAGAAAGAATGGAAAATGAGAATGACCCTATTGTCACTGAACATATAGAGATTTTTTAATATCTCAGAAACAGTAATTAATTGTCATATTTTCATAAGACATAATATTTGGAGGTAAAGCAGTTCATGGACTCAAGAAAGCTCCAAATAGCATGAGGCTGCAAAAGTGATTAACTATTGCTGTGATTCCACCAGAATGCACAGGTTTGTCTCAAGGGAAGGATAGTTGAATAGGACTGAATCAGACTTTAAACAGAAAAAAAATGGCAAGTATACAGGAAACACGTGGGCAAAATCATGTGATAAAAGGATAAAAATGTGTGCTGAATCCATTCCCATTAGTGTCACAAATATTTTTAAATGTGTTTCTAACATGTTTTTAGGATGAAGATGCCAATCTTGAATGAATCATTATTGATGGAGGTGATTATGGCTGCTAACAATGATGTCTGCATGCACTATAAAATATTGGAGCTAAGCTAATGGATCATTTTTGTCATTAGGGACGCTACATTTGATTAAGGTTTGCTCCTTGCCTAGCCTTGCCTTTTACACTAAAGCTGTCATTACAGCAGCACTTCAGATGGGAATTGTATGGGGACCTGGGTCAAAGGATGCACGTTTGAGAGGGGAACAGATGCAAGAGCTGCTGAAACTTTTCTCCTGTTCATCATCATGGGGCTGTGTCAAGGTACAGTCACAGAGCAGAGCCCATGCTCTGTGACCAGTGTGGAGTTCTTTACAACTTATGGGCTCAGCAGAGCAACTGTATTTTGTGAACACTTTGTTGTTTCAATGAGATTAAAACATGCTGAAGAATAAGGAGGTGCTCAAATAGTTTAATCCAATTGTTATGTAAATAGCCTGTGTGCTAAAGAAAAGAAAATATTGAAATGGACTTTTTTTTGTCATCTTACAACTTAAAAACAGGTAAATGCATTTAAAATAATATATGGTTTTTATTTTATGCCCTAATTCATATGGAGTTATATACATTTTACAGAATTTAATTTTAAACCAATATTGTGTCATTAAAATTTAAACATATTTTGGCAGCTTTGCAATTGTGAATAATTCAAAATAACTGACTCACACCAGTGCAATGGCCCAAAAATGCAAATTTGTATTAAGATTGCTATATATTAATCATCAGATTATATCTGTCATCCTGAAATAGTTGTGATGCAAACACTTAACAAAATTTTATATAAAGTTATTATATTTTAAGCAATGCATCTAAAATCATAATTTTGCAAAGGTATCAGAAATTACCTCTGGTGCTCATGTCACGGGTAAACATTATGATAACACTGCTAATTCTCTGAATTTTAATTTACATTTTGTTGTACAAAGCATTTTTAAAAATTTGGCTTCTTGATGCCTTGTGATTACCTAAGTCAGGCTGAAATAGATATTTTATGAAAACAGCTATTATATGAAGAAGGGTAACACGTCTAAAATATATTTTTAAGTAGCCTGAAAATTATAAAGTAAACTTAGTTTCTGCAGTCTAAAGACTGTAGGATGGTTTGAGCTACTGGCTTTTCTGCATATTTTTGTTTTTCATCTCACTCATAAATAGCTTTTCTCCAGAAGAATGGTGCCCTTCTTTAGAGCCAATGCCTTTTGTATTTCTAAATTTTGATTACTGAGAATGCCTAATGTGGAGTCCTTGAAATTAAATGAACGACTCATGGCAACTGTGATCTCTTCCTGCCAATCTTCTCTGTGTTTGTCACATAGTGGTATTTTCATTAACACAGTGTAAATGACAGACCTGGTCACTGATCTTCAAAGGTGTTGGCTAACAGGATTTTTTTGTGTCTGCAGATTTCTACCAGGATTGAAACACAGATCCGTGGGGGTTGTTAGTTTTCACAGTGTGAGTTGGAAAAG
Source organism: Edolisoma coerulescens (assembly GCA_013397115.1). NCBI lineage: Eukaryota > Metazoa > Chordata > Aves > Passeriformes > Campephagidae > Edolisoma > Edolisoma coerulescens. The sequence goes on along the minus strand of VWZW01007673.1, from coordinate 458,648 downwards.
TGACATCATCATTTTAATGAATTTAGGAGATTTTAAATACCTACTTAGCACATTGCGTATTATGTGTGAAATGCTGTATAGGATTTATCTTACCAAATTTAAATACTCCAGTAGGATATGCAGAATTTGAACAACATCAGAACTAGCTGCCTACAGTACTTGAAGGAGTTAAAGAGGAGAAATAGTAACTTAACCCATTTTTTACAATAGTGATCTAGTATCAGATAATTCAGAATGTAGATAAATCCATTTCATGCCAACAAATTTAAAGAGAAAATATATATCTAGGTCATAATTAAATTCAAAAAAACTGGAGAAACTGCAGCCCCCCCGATTGATCATATTATTATTTTTGTAAGACTACTCTGTGCCATGTAAGCCTACATAAACTCTTCATTGTGAAAGCTAAATAATGAAAATAGCTGTGCATGGTAATTATCAGCATTTGTGCTTTGCCCATTTAATTTACACCATATAATTATGGATTTAAATGATTAACAATATAACTATAGTGCAAAAACAATTAATGATTTTGTTTCCAGTGAAATCTGTTTTGACAAAGAGTAATGATACTTCATAGTTAAATCAACTGCATCTGTAACAGCATTTCAATCAAGGCTCCACCACTACCAAGTACAGACAGATTCTGGATCCTTCCAATATTATACAATGAGACAAGATTGATTCTGATGGTGAGAGACATTTTCTTTTCCATAAAATATCATTATTATAACCTTGTGAATAAAATATATGCTTGGTACAAGTATTGTGAAGGTAGCAAAGCTATCTGAGAAAAATCATGCAGAAAGTGATTTCAATCTCAGAAGCTCATGGCTTCCGAGATTTTAAACAGAAATGAGTTGTGACCTTTTGTGTTAAGCAGTGAAAGAAAAGCATTCTGTGTCAGGAGAATGAATATTTAATTGGAACTGACTGCTAGTGAATTTGGAAACACCTGTTACATGTGCTTAATGGCATTTCATCCCCAGCCAGCATTTCTCCTGTGAGCTAGATATTAAGGCAAATAGAATCCACATGGACTACTGCATGCATTCGGATACATCACGGACAAATGACCAAGATTTCCTGGTAGTTTTTAATAATGTGCTAAAAACAAAACAGGAAAATAAGCAACCATCCCCACCACAACATTCTGTACAATCTTAGCAAAACTCCACAGCATTTTATATGATGTTTCCTCTGGGACATGATGGAAAAATCAACCACAGAGTTTAGGAAATGACTAAGCTGCTCTGTGCAGCACCTGCATGTCCAGGTACCAGAACAATCTCTGGTGCATACAGGTCTTAAGGGAACATGGGATAAAATTTTCACATGTCCACTCTCAGTAGTATGGATACGGCTAAGGGGCATTGGAGTATGATGGTAAGAGCAGGAGAGCAGAGGAACCTTTTTTGTTGCACAGAAAGGGTCCAATCTCACTGGCCAGCACAAAACTGTCTGCTAATCCGTTAATGTGGTAAGGAATTAAAAGCTGTAAAATGTTTTCCAAACAGATCATCTCGTCAACTTGCTAATTTAGTTGCAAATTCTCTCCCAATCCTGGCTGCACATAAAAAGCCTTACTTGAAACACAGCCAGCTACTCAGACTTGTTGTTTATGATTAGGGGATCTATCAGAGAAGATGAACACGCTTTTCTAGCAGAGCTTTGCAGCAAAGTCCCTGGCTGACTGATTTTTCTGCTTTCTCTACGTGGAATAGGCCTGGGAACCTGATGCTCTGTAAGTCATCTGGCAAGGACTCAGGAAGTTGCAGGGAGGATGCTCTTGATGGATTCCCTGTTGAAATCTTTAGCAGAAAACTTCATAACTAACAGAAAGAACAATTTCCTTCAAAGCTACACCTGTAAAAGTACATTAGGCACACTTGGCGTAGCTCTTGGCCTTAAGGCCCAGCGGCACTGGAGAGGCCGCGTCGCTGCCGTGAAAGTCACCCGACCTCTAAACCTGCGTGGTGGCATTCAAGCTGCTTGTAGGGAAAGGTCACTCCTCTGTCCCAGGGTCCAGCTGGGCTCAGAACTTGTTTTGGATGGTAATTATGGGCCAAAAACATACTTGCAATTTAGCAGATTAATCAGGTGAATTCTGAAGCACAGGGACACTCCCTGGGGGCACTGATACACTAGGATAGATAAAGCCTCAAGGAGTATTATGACAGTGGAGAAAATGCACTGGGCAACAGCTGACTTCAATAAAAAAACAGCTCCAAGAGCTTTGCTGCAGCTTGTTCCCAGGGCCGGACTCACAGAGACTGCAGCCTTCCTAAACAGATAGTTGAAAAGAGCCTCCTCCTCACTCTTTTCCATTACAAAAATTGAAGTGTTGGCCTTGTATTCTGGTTTGTCCTTCTTCATGTGGGTAATTTGCAAAAGGTTCTTCATGCCTGTGAGCTTTACTGCTGTCAGCTCTGTTAAAAGCTGCAGGTGTTGACACATTTGTGTGAGCTTCATAACAGCACTTTGTATTTCAGTCAAGTCCTAGGGCAGCTTGGGTTTGATGAGGTAAATTTTTTAAGATAAAAGAAGGAAAAAAATACCCCAAACAAACAGGGAATGAAAGTGTAGTATCAAATTTCCTATATAATTTTCGACTAGATGATAGGTCAGTGAAACTGTACATCTGAGCAACAGGATTTTCTCATAAATAGTAAAATTTCTTGGATTATTTTAAAAACATTCTACTATAAAACAGTGCTTGGCCATTGATGTCCATGAGTTTGCTATTGCAATTAAATCCAGAGAAGGAGTAACCTCCATACTTGATAAAATAAGCCTGAAAAATCTTTGTCTTTTAATATCCTAAGAGTTGAGCTGCTTTCAAGCCACTGAAGTAGAAAAACATGCTTGGTGACATTCAGTGTTTCTACTCTTTAAAGACAAAATTGAGGTTGGTTCCTTCATGGACTTCCAAGAACATGGAGAGTTTTGTGAACCTGATACAACCTTTTCATTCCTGTGGGGAGATCACCGAAATTCTGGGCAACATTTCCCACACTCCTCCAGCACAGAGATTGTTTCATTCTGCAGAGTCCCTTGAACTGATGCTAATGGAGAATTTATCAGCTATACTGAACTGACAGAAGGGAACTGAAATGGAGCTGCTACAAAAGCCACGAGGCCTTTGCCACATATGGACCAAACTGTCAATGGAATTATGAAAAATGAAACTGGGAATGGATCAACTGGTATGCAGGAATTTTTTTTATGGGGAGGTTGAGGCATGTTATGAGTTCTTGGTGGAAATATTCGCACGTGAGTATTTGAGTATTTTCTTTTATTCCATCACTGACTGAAACGAAAAGTTACTCTAAGAATTCTAAACTGTTCTCAGTGCAGATACTGGCAACTGCAGTCATCAGCAAGCTCAGCTCTGAGTTTTGCTACTTTTGGTAACCCCAGATACTGAAAATACTTATTTGGGTTTGTTGGAACTATTTTCTTTAAATATTGGAGCTTTATGTGTCAACAGAATTGCTAAGTGTTATGGTATTCTGAAAAATCCTTCTCCAGATCACTCTGTAACATAATGTTTTCAGTTGTTAAACTTACCAGGTTTGCTCTTAAATTTTATTATTTGTGGTCATCTTAAAAGTCTGTCTTCATTCTGAATTGCCTAATTATCTACTTATCTGTAGTGGTTTGTTACCTATGTTTAATATATTGATGGTGGATTTTCCATTTCTCAATCTAAACCAAGAATCCCATCTTTTTTAAAAGATCTGTCCACCATTCCATGAAAATGAATGAATGAGTGATATTCTTCCCAACTAAGTTTTACAGTATGTCAGGGATAGATGGTCTCTAACAGTAATGAATTTTTAAGAGATATGCAAACTATGGATGTTCTAATGTTTCAGGGTACTAGTTGAAAAAATAGTAGAACTTGCATGAAACTGTTTCATTTTGTCTTGAAAATAAGTGAAAACACAGATCTGAAACAAGATTCTGTTTCTTTTCTGTGACCCCAAGGTAAATAAAATGCACATATATTTCCTATTTTATGACTTATGCTATGATAAATTAAATCCTGCTTCAAAAATTGGTATGCTTACCCCATAAACAAGTTCTCCCACCATCCCATTCCAGATTTTTGTCTCTGGATCCCTTGCTCCATATTTTCCATCAGGAACAATGGCAATTTTGTACTTGATACCAATATGTTTTGCAATTTCTGATGCCAGATCTACACAGTATCCTTCAAACTTGTCATTCCCTTCAAACGTATCATGGTTTTTCTTGAACATAACATATGGGGCTTCCTATAATGAAAGAAGTAGAACTGTAAAGGAGAAGTGTACCAAATATAGTCTGAAAAAAAAACATGTCATGAACTGACTGAACAACACACACTTTATAAAAAGTTCATGGACAGTATTAGCACATTTAAATTAAAATGTATGAACAAAAATCCTTCTGGCAAGGTATACTCTTTACACTAATTTGGCTTATACATTTCACAAGAATTATCAACCTTACTTTGTTTTAAATGAAAGACCTTAGTGCAGTATATGCTAAATTTAAAGCATGAATAGAGGTTGGGCCTATACAGTGCAAAGGACTGCGAGATCATGAAGGTACAATGTACACTTCTGACTTCAGTAAGTAAGCATATCCTCTAACACAGTATGGTTACTGCCTGTGTAACTTCAGATGCAGAGCCTGAGTGACTTCCTTTGTTGAGGAATACATAGTTACTAAGAGGCTACATACATTTTAGTGAGAATACAGAAATATGTCCCCAAGGAAATATGCGTCTTCACTTTAAAATAAACAATGCAGATTCTGCAAGGTTGTTTAGGATGAACTTAAGTGATATGCATGGACAAGAATGGTATTAAGTTGAAAGTGACCTTACATGCTGCATGAAAAAGAAGTACCAAATATTTTGGGACAGTGAGTGCCATTGGAAACAAGTAAAACCTGTCTGGAAAAGTGGGTCTTGCATTCCCTGTGTAAACCACACTATCACAATAGTGAACATTATGTGCCTGGGAAATCAAGGTAATTTTTATTTTTAGCTCTGTGTGAATTCAGACTTTGGAAATTATTAAATAAAACTATACTTTCTGATGGTATTTTAAATCACTTCACATAATTCATATTCAGAGCCAGTTCCAGATGAAATATTTGTCTAATATAAAGGGTGACTTAGGTCACCCTTTGAATTTACATCACAAAATACTGGCAACTTAAGTTTTCTCTGTGCTAGCACTGGCAAATGTTGGTCTTTTGACACTAACCTTGCTAATACTCTGCCCTATATACATCTTTCCTACAGACAAAACTAGTACAAAAATAAAAATAAATTCAAACATGTAGTGCAATAATGTCTGCTTCACTGAAACTACAGGAACATCAGGTGTAAGGAACAACAATTTTGTAATCTCCATTAGGTGTCCAACAAGGGAGGATAGGTGGTATTACACGAGTGCAGTGCAATGCCTCTGCTCAGACAGAGTTTGCATCTTCAGAGGAAAACTGCGGAGTATTACCAGCAGCCTGCACCTTTTCCTGTATTCCTAGCCCCACTTAAATCACCTCGATCTCAACCACTGGTCTTCTGGAGGGAGGCAGGGAGAAAAGCAGGGAGATCTTGATCTCTGTTGTAGTTCTTGATTTTTAGAAGTATTTTGACCTCATGTATAAAATGCTCCTCCCTCACACAGGCTTTTTGTTTGCATGAGAGGAAGAGCCAAAATCGATGTCTTTCCACATATGTTATTGCATGAAAAAAGGTTTAAAACAATCAGATGTGAAAAATACTATGTGTCCTGTCTGTGATTTAGCCAACTGCTTGCTAGAAGGGCAACCAAGTCTGTCCAGTATCCTACATTTGTGAACTCTCCTTACAAGCTTCAGCTACATTGCTTGCTGCACCTCAAAAGCAATTCTGCTTTCCAAAGACAAGAGTTAGTGATTGCTAGGTCTTCTGATTCAGCCATAAATCCCCGGCCACAGGCATGCAACTCGAGTCACACCAGGAGATAATTCTGGCAATGGACTCAGAGAAGACAGCCGCAGAGTATGCCAGGTCGGCTTGCTCCTTCCTCCAAAAACCAGATGCTGTGCTTCTGCCTTCACCTCACCACTGGCAGGGCTGCTGCAAATAAAGCACTTTAACTATATCTGCACAGCAAAGCAAAGTGACAGATGCCTCATTTTTTCTGTTAAAAGTTAAATGAACTTCAGCCCTCCTACCCAGGAGTTCTGTGAGGGAACACTGAGAAGGGAAGTGTGGTGGCCCAATATTGTCCTTGGTAGGTCCAAGCAGAGGCCATCCCATCCAGTGGAGTGACCACCAAGATCTGACAGGGATCTGTTGGGTACTGGGAGGAACCTCACTGGTTCTCTTCCCCATCCTCCTCCCTTTCTTTACAGTGATCTCACTGATTTGGAGCAAAATACAGCAGGGAACATTTTTTGTAATGCAATTATCTTATAGAGTAAGGTAGCACGCCTTGCTGTGACTGCTTTCAAGGAAGCAGCAACTGAGTATGACCTGCCAGTGTGAAATGATACAATTAAAGAAAACAGCAACACCTACTACCATTTGCTTACTATGTTGTGCTTTCCATCCTAAACTATTTTAAGTCTCTTTAATTGTAGTGCCTACTTTACCTGCCAAATAATCAGATATCTATTTTCAAGGTAGAATTTGATGGGGGAATGCAGGTGGGACTGCATGTGAGTTTCTGATAAACACTATATTTTAAAAAAAAAAAAAATCAAATAGTAGCCCTAGTTTTAAATCCGGTCCATTTCAGACCTTGATCAGGGTCTTTCAAATTGATGAGCTGTGCAGATGCTGTAATAAAAGGACACTGAAAGGCAAGTTTTACTGGTTTGCTAACAAGTAACTTACACAGATGAACTTTCAAGGTCACACTGTGAAGTCATGAAATATCTGAATTGATCAATAAGCATCTACTTAGGCATATCTTGATGCTCTTTTCTATCTGTGGCACTGAAAAAGACCTTATTATTCTGAATAATCCATTGCATTAGCATTTTCGAAGTTAGTAGAAATATTAGTGTAGTCATGGTAGTCTAAAAATGCGAGAGACGCAAGTCGTCTGTGGAGAGGTAATATCTTCTGTTAGATCAGCTGAAAGAGCTGAAAACATAGGCCTACTTTTTCATTGTTTCCAGTTATAGCATCTTGTCTAATAGAAAGATTATCTCTCCCCACCATCTCTGTACTTACTATATTTTTGGACTATGAGCTTTTAACCTAGTGATATAAAACACACGTCTGACTTACTGATGAATGAGGTTTAACACTGCAATATCTGCAAGATTTCAGCTGCTTAATAGTATTTTATGGGGTAGTGAATCAAGGAAAAGCCCACATTGAAATGACCAATGACTAGCACAGAACAGGTATTTGAAATGGTGCAAGCTTTACTTATATAATTCACAATTTTATAACAATACTTAACATTTGCAAATACAAGTTGATGTCTGCAACAATTACCTTTATAGATGTAAACAAATCATTCCACCACATTGCCACAAATTCATGTGTACAGTTAAATGCTCACAACTGATGATTCGTACCATAAGGGAAGCTGGACAAAGTAACTAACCCAAATAACAAACAGATCTAAATTTGGTTTTCCTATTCTAAAGTGGATTTCAAAATATTCACCATTGGAAAAATAATTTGTAAAAGTGACAAATATCTGTGCAAGGAAATTTCTGATTTATAGAACAGGTGTGGGATGCATTATCACACTTTATTCTGAAAGAAACTTCTGTAAATGTCAATGGCATGTTTCTTGGTGACTTTTTTTTTTTTTTCTGAATAAAGTGTCCAGGATTCGGTTTGAAGTCTTTATTATTGTCATGCAACAAACTTCATTTTTTTTCTCCAGTCTACTGAAGAATTAATAAATTTTCTAATGAAAAAATATTTTTCTATTATGAGAAAAAAGGCTATAATTAGAATTTCTGAGGTAAGATTCTATCAAGAGTATATCAGTAAAAACAGTGATGGTGGTTCTCAGTCACCTAATGAATGTTGCCTGTCATCTTAGATGCCCTAAGGCGACCTGCTCGACCCCAAGATGCCGTTCTGCAGGTGCTTTGTGCATGCCCTTTACAGACTGGTCTGATACCCTCAGTATAAGGCATCCACCTATGGGCCACTGAATCAATTTCTAAATCTTTGTGGACTTACATACTTGGGGCACAACTTACCCCCCACACCTGAAAAAGTACATACACCAGCTGAGACATCCAGATAGAGAGGTCACATACAGAGCATGAGACAGGCAAGTGTCACCCTGCCAGTGTAAGAAATGGGGGACAGGCTGTACATCCTAGAGCATCTTAAATGTCACTGAATGCAACTGAATCAATACCCTTTGTAAAGTCATCTACATCTAGGTGACTCGGTTGTGAACTGGATCCTGCCCTTGAAACTTCATCTGCCAACACAAAGATATCTCATTAAGATAGCGAACTGTAATCCACAATGCAGATGCAGCTCATCATCAAGCTTTGGTTTTAAAGGAAATTTGTGATTTTTAAGTTTTGCAGTCTCAGACTTAACTACAGAGTTGGCTGTATCATTAAATGTATTTGAGAGTTTGGATTAGTCTTCCCAGACTACTTCCCTAAATTCTACCTCAACAACTTGTGACCATAATTCTGAACCTGCTAAATTAGAGATGATCATTCTCCTTAGCCAGACAAGTCCCTCGCTTTACCTTAGTGTTAGGGCAGGGCTGCAAAGAGCATCCCTTCTTCAGTCATGCAAGGAGCCTACTGTGCATTTGGAGGTGTTACCATCCCAGCCCAAAGGGAATGCTTCTGCTCAGGAAGGAAATCTGTCCTTTCCAGATGTGCAGGAGGCTGTGCATCACATGAGGTGCAGAATAGGAGCTCTAAATGGCAGTAGGTAAAGAACATCAGCTGCCCCTGCTGCCTCCTCTCTCTGGGCTGCTACTGCACCACATAGCTAACTGGGGATAGGCTGAGAGCCTAAACCAAATATGCAGAATAACTTCCACGTGCTCTCACTATGTTACAAATGAAGAAAACATCTTGCCAAGTAGAAAATGCTGTACTAAGTTCTTTGAGAGCAGAGCTAATTCATTATAATGCAGTTTCTATGCAACAGCAATACAGCCACACTACAGCAAAGTAAGCATAGACACGTAAAAGCTGAAAAAACCGAGGACAAATCAACTTGTGCTATTTGGCTTCAGGCAAAAATTAAAGCGAGCCATGCTGAAAACTTGTAAACTTCTCCTGTGCTGCCATGACATCTGTCTTTGAAGACTGAAAAGTCTGACAGCACTGCTTTCAGAAGCTTTTCAGTTTAATGTTGGAAAACATGCATGCAACCAAAATTAAATGTGTCATCTACAATGGTTCAACTTCCCTTCAACATGAAGAGGGCAATGAAGAGGGGAAAAAGTCTCTGTGGCATTTGCAACATAACAAAGAAGAGAAAAATAACAGGACTCTGAAAGTTATTCTAGTTAAGTATTTCTTTTCTTTGTGTGTGTGATCATATGCTTGCAGATGCTAAATACATTGCCCTAGCAGGCCAATATTAAGAATCATGGTTCTATTCTGCCTTCAGCATCACGTGTGCAGCTCCCAGAGGAGTACATGAGAGATGGGCATGATAAGGCAGAATTCACCATATATTCTTATTCAAACCAAATTCCAATATATTTCTCTTGCACTGTGATTTTGAAACATGGAAAGGGGACAGTTTTGGTCAAGAAGTTGTGCTGCTTTCAATTAATTGCATTTATCCAAAAATGACATGCTGCATAAACACAGGGCATGCTTTGGAATATTAATTCAGCTTTTTGGTTTTGCAAATGATCCCGCCAGTCCCTTCAATACAGGGGCTGGAAAAGTTTTTTTGAAGACAACATTTATTATGCACATCAAAATGCTTCAATGCAAACAGGACAGGCAAGATAACACATTTTTAAAAGCTTTCTTGTTTTCCTTTTTTTTTTTCCTTTCTGGTGAACAGGAACCTTTTATATTACTTTTCATTATTATATTTTACTCGCTTTTCCTAAGCTTGGAGCTATTTATGGAAATTACAGTATTCACGTGTGAGAGCTTCAGTCAAAGATATCAGGATTGGTTTGAGAGGAAAATTTCGACTGAAAGCTTGTAATTCACATCGTTCTCTTCTCAGCTTGGCAAAGTTGAAGGTTAACGTCATCTGTTCTAGACATTTCAGATTAGTCACAGAACTTTTCTTGGTGGTTCAGTGCCTGGTCATCCAGTCAGAGGAACAGTAATCCATATGGAAAAATTAGCTCAATGTTACTAGACTGGTGGTTAATACTTGAGCCTTAGTTAGGACTGTTCGCAGCATCTTGGGACTCTTTTCTTCCTTGATCAATTTCTTAAAATAGGATTCTTCATCAGAGGCTGAAAAGAGGAGGACTGTACTGAAGTATATTTTTTTCCATCACCNTTTTTTTTTTTTTTAGGAGAGAGATACATATATTTAAAATATCCCATGCAAAAATAAAATTAAAAGTTACTCAATTTGGTTAGGAGTTACATTCTGAATTCCTGTATAGTAGTTTGGTTGTTTTGCATCCTGGAATGATAACCTTCAACAGGAAATTTGTTAAGACATACTTAATGCATAAATGCTGATACACACTTCTGAAAATCTGGTAATTAACTGCATTTTTAGAAAATATCTTGACACTTTCCTTCGGATTACTTTAAACTCCATATCAAGTTAGAAAAATTATTTCTTAATAACACATACAGAATATTCTTTCCCATTTGAGACACAATTTATTGGGTTAACATGTCTTGTCTAAATGAAGCAGGTAAAAAGGGCAGTGAACTGAGATGTAAAATCTTAAAAGCGGTCACATAAAGGTCACCCTTTGCCAGTTGGCTTGGATAAACATCAGCTTTAAAGGGCATGTCTGGCTTCAGAGGCAAAATTTGTTAAATATTTTGTTTAAAATACAGATTTGTAAGAAACAATTGTTTTGAAAAATTATGGACTAAAAATGTAAATGAATGAAGCAACTGCATTCTCCTTTGCAACCACTCTTTTAAAACACAATAATCCTGGAAAATCAAACTCCAAATCTATTTAGATTTTATTAAAATGAAAATTTTACTGCAATGCTGAACAAACATATTAAGAATGCATCTACTAAATTCATGTTTTCATTCACAATTAACAGTAGATAATCCAGTTCTGACTGCCTGACTGAACCATACTACTTAGAATTTTAGCTCTTGCTAAAGTCAATTATTGAGTTTATAATTTACCAAGAAAAAAGGACACTGGCATTACAGTAATCTCATTTTATACTCTCTGTTCTATTCTGTCATTTAAAGGTTTTGGGTTTTTCTTTTCTTCCAGTTTCTTGTGAGTCAAGATTTATCAATTAGACCTTGTAAGAACTCGTATCTCTGAGACTTCTTTAATAAAAAATGGAAAAGACTGAATAAAAGAAAAAAATTACCACAAATCAATTTTAAAAACCTGATTTCAAGTGAATCATTATATTAAATGCATACCAAAAAAAATCTGTGCAGACATGACAGTCAGTATAATTAAGATATATGGTTTGCATCCTCCCACTAACCTAGAAAGTGGCAGACTAAATTAGATCATAACTAGAAATGAAACTGTATCAAATACCAGTATAAGCATTAAGAAAAGAAACACCTTACCAAAATTGTAGTAACAACTACTGTTCTATTCTCAATGGCTGCAGTGTCATTTCCAAGTGTAGGTTCATGCTGAATCAAAACTAATTTATCCATGTCATTCCAATAACCAACCTGCAAAACAAAATGTATATCATTTGCAGTAAGGTCTACATTCTGCATTATGACAAATATAAATTACAATAAGAAAAACAGAGTGATCCAAATATGATCTTGTCCAAAGGAAGTGCCGTCACGTTAGATACGGGGGTATGCATCTATCACTTTGGGTGTACCACCTTGCACCACTGCTGCACAGAGACAGACCTGGTGACACCTCCACTTCGCTGCTCCTGAATGATCCGGGCTACTTACTTCAACCAGAGGCACGAGTCAAATCCCATTTTCATTAGTTTGAAGCCTTCCTGGGGCATAAATGAAATATAAGTATTTTTGCTCCCCATAAGAATATTTTCATTCATTAGTCCTCCAGATCTTCTGGTCTTAGAGGAATGAAAGACATCTGGATGACAGCTTTGCAATCCCATGGCTGATCTCAATTCCTTGCTCCATCATGGGCTTCCCAGGAGACCCCAACTCTGGGACTTATACCAGGCTTGTTCCACTTAACTGCTAGCACTGACCTTTCAGTACCTAAATAACCAAATGGTAATATAAATAACTTTCAGTACCAAATAACAGAAGCCCTGTTATTTAAGCTTTCTTTACACTCACAGGACAGACAGTACCAGGAGACAGTGACTCAGCTCATGCAGGATAAGCATCCCTCATAGAAAGGTGCTTGCTTTTCCCACTGACTCTAAAGCATGGTGAGAGTGAATTCTCCCTAAATATATCTCTGGGAATTACCTACAGGGAGGTGGAACAAATCAGGTTTTTCTCTCCTTGGCTGCATTTAGGCTGCCACAACCCTTCTCAGACCAGCTTTAAGGTGAAACAGCTGCCTTTGTTCATTGCTGGTGATGAGCTGCTCTAGAGTCAGATTTGAATCAGTCCTTCTTGTAATCCCATGGAGAAAAATCCCCAAACCTACCTTTCCCCCTTCTTGCCCATTCTCTTTTCTGCAGCTAGATAATGGCTGTCTGTGCATCCACTGACAAGGCTGTTGGGGCTTTTTCCTCTGACCCAGCGCTGACAGCACTCAGCTCCATGTCAAATGGACAACATGAACACAAACAGGTCAGTAGAACAGAGTTCTAATCCCATCTAAAGGGGCTCCCCTGCTTGCTGAGAACCCAGTGAATTGGGAGACTGATCTTTCTTCCCAGCATGATTTAACAGACACAGGATTTAAAAGGTTTCTATCAAAGAGATACAATTCAGCCGGGCACAGCTCAGTTTCCAGGAGCACCTGGGGACCAGTCAGCAGCAACTGCCCCTTGCCCTCTTCCTTGATTAATTAGGAGTTCATGAGACCAAGACCTGGGAGAGAGGAATACCTTGTCTATCTTACTAGAAGAGGAATGGGAATTTCAGTGCAAAGCGGGCTCCAGGCAGAGCTTCAATGTAATTGTCAGGACCAAAGAACACTTTGTGCCTTGGATGAAAAATTTCAGTATGATGGAACCTGGCTAAATGATCAAATGAGTTATGCAGTCAATATTATTTCCAAGACTATTGTAGAACCCTGACAAAAATTCCCCATCACATAGGATTCTGCCTCCATGACATGTTCAGCTCAATGCAGTGATGTGATATGAGAGTTTAAAAGTGCAGGGGAGTGCTTCTGGTTCCTGTCTCATATGCATTACATATATTTTCTGTATATTATTAAAACAGTAAACTTTCTTCTTGATTTTTACATTTGCTATTTCATTAGTTTCCTTCTGGAAAAAAAAAACATGGAGAGGCAAGTCATTTTAACAGTCCCTGGAGCAGTATGACTGAACATGAGTGATTTTTTTTTTCTATTAGTGAAGCAAACAAGCACAAGCTGTCCATGCACAAGTTCCGGCATATTTCGTTGGAATGTTCCTTTTTTTTTTTTTTTGAGATTGCTCTTACCAGCACTGGAGCCTTGATTTAGGTGTCTGCAGCTAACAAGAAGTGTCAGCAATGCTGATATAGTGGAGAGGAAGGTTTTCTTCCCAGTCGTATGCACTGCTAACAAATATTCTTTTTCATCCAGACAGCTATACAGCCATAGATACAATTGATTATTGAAAATTTGGAGTTCTTGTCAAAAAACTGTGACCAGCTAAAGGCAAAATATGTACAGCAAAACCTGGCAGTTTGGGGAACTATTATGATAGTGAATGATGATTTTTCATTGTGCAATCCTTCACTGCTATGAAGTTCAGAAGGAAAGCAGAAAATGAATTATGTACTGTAAGTACCATACGAAAATTCAGACAGAGATAAAGGCATTATTTGAGAAATGACAGGCATTTTTTAAAGGAATTTTAGCTTTTGTGCACTGGTGTGAGCTTGTATGTGTTCGGTGAAAACCTGCGCTAAAGTAACTCTGGAACTGGATTACTGAATAAATATGAAAGATATGTCATGACACTGGTAAAAGTATAGAGATACACAGTCACTTTGAGAGCGCTAAATAACACTATGTTTTCCCATAAATACCTCAACTCCACAAGGAAAAAAAATTCTTCAAAGGGTAGGATTGAATTCAGCTATAAAAGTACCTCCAATTCTATTTGGGTTGCAATTGAACTTCATAGCAGTTGCATCCACTTATACAGAGTCTGAATTTATCTTTTAGGAAAAAATATTGCAAAAATATTTGCCTCAAAGTGAATTTGCCATAATATTTTGGCATTTGAATGAATAATGTCCTTTGTGAAGGCCTGTGCACCTTGTAGTAACCACTGAAGTGATCCTGCTGGAGCTCACAAGCCACTAAGGGTAAGATAATACTCAAAAATTTTAATAATTCATTTTCATGTTGCCACGTTGGAATTCAGGAGCCAAATCTTAGACTGTCCTGTGCATGTGCATGTAATGTATATGCTTTGTTTACTTTTTCTTTTCCACTTTTTAAAAATTTCAATGATGGATCCATGGTGAATGACACAATCACAGAATTACTGAGCTGGGAAGGGACCTCTGGAAGTCATTTGGTCAAACTCCCTGTTCAGCCTAAAGCCAGTTGCCCAGGACTGTGTCAGGACGGCTTTTAAATGTCTCCAAGGATGAAGACTTCACAGCCTCCCTGCACAACCTGTGGCAATGCTTGGTCACTCTCAGAGTATGAAAATGTATTTCCTAATGTTCAGAAGGAAACTCCTGTCTTTCAGTTTGTGCTCATTGCCTATGGTCCAGTCCCTGGGCACCAGTGAAAGGCCTGTATCACTTGATCACAACATTCCAGTCACAGGAGCCTTTCCATTACATCTCCAAGATCCTTGTCCTCACACTATTTCTCCTCAGCAGCAGGTTTTGTTACTGCTCTGCAGAGAAGAACCAAGTAAGAAGTGCTGCATAAATGAAACTAACATGAGCATAGGCTAGTATTTCCCATTTTACTAAACTATATGGATGTCTGCCTCTGTCTAGCTGTGCCATTTTTTAATGGTCTGTTCACATATTTAAAGCCGTGGGCAACAAAAATCACTTTTCTAAAGATAAGAGCCATGCATTACTCTGACTGGAAAGGCAGTTTTGAAAGGATAGTGCTGGGTGACTCATAAGTCATGTTATGTTGGGCATGAGAAGAAGACATTAAAAGTGAAGGCCTCTTAGTTCAATTAAGTATAGTCATTTCTCACGTATTACATGGGATTTGTCAGGCCGGACCACAGAACTGGCCCAACGATCACATATAAAGCACTATGTAATACATGAGAAACAAATTCTTGTGAGTAGCCAGATCTGTCAAAGCTGTTACGACTTGTTATATCAAATACAGGTAATGACTCAAGAGTAGCAGAGAGGCATGACTGAAAGTTAAGAAAAGCACCTTGGGCCTCTAGCACAGCACAGACATAGCTCCTGTTTGCAACCACCCTCCCCTGAAACTGCAGGCAAGAAGAGAGGGTGGGGACATCCCTGCAATGGTGCCAGACAGACACCTCTCCCAAAACAGGTGACAAAGGCTGAAACATCAACTTTTTTCAGAAGTTTGCTGACAAGCAAATTCCCTAATGAGTTATTGAAGTTGTGACCTAATTTAACACATCTCTTGCACCTTGCCTTCCCTCCTGAACAACTGGGAATAGGGGATGGAAAGGGCATATTTCACTGTTTCCTCCAGTGCACCCCAGCCACCCATGTATCCTCCTGGCTGCCAACGGTGCAGCGCGGAGACAGGAAGGAAGCAGGACTGGTAGCAAGATCAGACACATTTTCTGGCAGACGACAGTGGACTTCCCAAGAGAGGGAAGATAAACTCGCCTTTCCCAATTTATTCTTCAGCCATCTGTCACACTTTCAAAGGACAACTGCACCAATAGGCCTTATATGTAGGCACATGCTTTGCTTTGGTGTACAGTTATACTGTGATATAGTGGCAATTTTTTCATCCAAGTCTGTAATTCTGCTCTGGGTCTGCAGTTTAACACTCTGCCTCCTCAGCACTGTGGCAGGTAACTGTCTCCAGGGACACACAGTTCACCTCTGGTACTATTTACTGTGTTTGTCACCTCTGGCCAAGAGCAGAGGACTATTTAACTCAATTTTGATTGCTTTGGCCTCACTCAAGAAGCCATGAATAACCTATTCACCATCATCTGCACCCTTTTCTTTTGTGAGGTTCTGATGACCTCACAAACAAAATAGGCCTCAATGGCTCCAAAAAAATTAAAATCCTTGAGTCTGAGTACATTTTCTGCTTTTATTTGTTTTATACTATGATACATTTCAGCACAGATGAGAAAGGATCAACAAAGTACCCAGGCTTATCTTTTCAAAGTGATTGGGCTGGGGAGCATTCAGACATGAAGGATCTGCTTAGACATATACTAATGTGCATTTGCTTACAAAAAACCAAACCAATCAAGCACACAGGATTAGATACTGTAATTAATTTAAGAAAATGTAAGCATTCAGATAATTCTCTCTTTCTCCACTCTCCTCTTCTGTCCTTTCACCCTTAAAAGCCCTGTGTTAGTTACAGCCTGTGATTCATATTTACACAGAACGTGCAAATCAACCTGCTTAAACTAGCCAATAATTTTCAAGACAGAAATCTTGGGATAAGATACAAGACATGTCTACTATTCAGAATTCTGGCCATTTCCCATCCCCCAGCAGCCTAGCAACTGTCATCCAGCTGGTTTTCATTAGTATGCTTGACTGACTGACATCCCACCACTCCAAGATGCACACCTGTTTTTGTATTCCCCAGTTTGAGGCACTGATTAATAGCACCTAGGAGAAAATGCACCTAAAAACTGCTTTCACCAGAAATATCCATGTATTATACCTTTTTAAACTGCAGAGTCCACTTTAATATAAGTTTGCATAACCATTTCATCACACGTAACTCATTTATATGATATGAGGATAGCAGAAGCTGTCAGCACTTACCTTCCGAGGGCCAGTGTTTTTCAGCTCAAAGACATCCATGGTATAGTTGACTCTGCGACCGTAGTGGTCAAACTGAACATTTCCGGTCAAACCTTGTATTCGAACCTACAAATGGAAGAAAAATCACCATGAAGATCCAGTCTTATGTTCTTTATTTCAAATGTCACAGAGCAGTGCAAGTTTTCCTGCCTACATCCTTAGATTACCATAAAACCACTACTGTAGAACAGTTCAGAGCAATAAAGTTGGCTACTTTCTTTATATTCTTTTTTCCTGTTAAAACATGCTCAAAAAAGGCTTAGATACATCAATATCTAGCTGCTAACCAAGACACACAGTGGACCTTCTCTTCTTTCATGCTGTGCAGCTCAACACCTTGCAGCTGCAGATTCTAAAGATAAGTATATTTTTTACCATTCTCATCGCTCCTGGGGTCGTATGAATAAACCTAAAGGAAGTTTTGGCCTGAGCTCGCGTATCTTTTTAGCTCCCACTCCGGTGGATTAAATGAACAAATTGAGTATTTACTGCTCATCAAGGTAAACTTGACAACAACCTTAGCAGTTTACTATCACAGAAGATGATACAGGGTTGATATGGATAGGTGAAACCAACCTTTGAAAAGGGTGTTTTCAAAGCTTTAGAATGAAGGTCAGATGTGAAGCCTTACGATGGGCTGTGTCAGTGTTCCACCACCTGTGCCTCAGCTGAAACCAGAATACTTTTTCTTTCTTTCAGCACTTTACTGTGTCACTGAAGGATAACCAAACTGTGGTCCTTGTCCCAAAGAAGTCATGGCCATATTGCTGCTGGCTTTGATTTTATCAGGATCTGGCCATGAAAACCTCTTTGGCACAATTTGAAGGCTCATGCTGTCTGCCTGAACACATAAGCCTGACTTAATGCTTCTCTCAATTGTTACAGATCTGTGCATCTGCGCAGAATATGTGAAGCACATAAAATGCTTTATTTCTTCCCTAAGAGTCAAGATGTGGATTGAAATCACTTACTCTTTCCCTCTGTCCATTTCAATCTCTGCTGATTTTTTCCAGGACTGAAACCATGGCTTCCAGGCACAGAGCTGCCAGCTCTGTCAGCAGTCGCTTCTCCTCAGCACTTTCTCCTGAGTGGAGTCTGCTCATTTGCAATGATTTAAATTCTACTGCAGGATTTTTATTTTCTTTACTGTCCCATTCAAAGGAAAGGCTAAATCAGCTTGACAGAGATCTGGAACTTTCTAGGCATCCATATTCATCAGGAATTCAAAATCCTGACATCAGAGAACAATAGCTCTGGGTTATTTCTTTTTAAAGAAAAAAAACCCAAAGTTACCTATGTGATTTCCCTGGGAGAAGTCTACTTTTATTGAAGATGACAGAAACATATTTGAAAGGTTATATTATGTGGTTATACCTTTTTCCTTAAATGACAATATCTGTACAGCCAGGCTATTTACAATAGTAAGAAGTTAATTCAGCAGTGCATTGGAGGAAGTTCCAACTATCTCAAAAGATCTAACAGGAGCTTCAAATAGTAGTAGTTCCTCTCTGCCTTCATTACAAGTTACAAATCAGAACAACTTGAATAGCCCAAGCTGCTTCCAATTTCCAAGTAAAAAATAATTTCCCCTCTTCTATTACTACCCTTGTGCATACTATTTTCCAAGTCATATAGTGTGCAGCTGGTATCCAATACTCTAAAAGACCACTGGAATAAAGCCCCCGCTTACCTGTTTTAGTGTTCTTTCCATATCAATTCCTTGACCCCATGGGGCTGCAGGGTTGGCAAGACAATCACCAGCATTTCCTCTCCTTGAAATATCAATTTTCTGTCTTCTGAGATTACGGAAAGTTTCAGCCATCACAAGTACTCCATCATATGTCAATGCAGATGTATACTAAACAGATGGACAAACACAGCCCTTCAGAGTTGGCATGTCTTTTAAAAAATCCACAGTTTCAAGGTAATTCTAGTTTGATTCATTATGCAGCAGTTTCTACACCTTCATTTAGAAAACAGCTCTCTTCAAAATCAAAAGCAATTTTGTCTAAGGGACAAATGCAGGACATTTCACTAGGCCCAGCTTTAAAATTTTATTTCCTAAGGGTAGAAAAATCTGCATCTTAAGAATTAATAAAAGAAACAGATTAAACCCGAAATATTCAAGTCTTTTTCTTCCTTTTTTCCACTTGCCTTATACAATAGGGAATAACCACATCCACCCAACTTATTCAGAAGAGAAGAAAGACGTGCTAACTCGCTGAGAAAATATAACTCAAAAAAAATGCACAGCTAATTAGCAGACATCCAGGCTACTGGAATTGTTAAGAATGATCAAGAGGAGGTTCTTCCAATTGGAAAACCTGTGATGGCTCTCTGCCTGATCCGGACCCTGAGCAGTCTGTGTTTCTACACTAACTACAGCAACTGCTTTAGGTTGATAACATGCCAAATGAAACGCATAGAGCAAGTCTTCAGCAGGTGTTAGCCTGGAGCCACATAAACAAAGGGGTGTTCTCTCAGTATGGTCCTCTGATAAAAACACTGCATCAGGAAAAGTTGTTCACATGCCCAGGGCTGCTACTGATATGCTCTCTAACTTCCAAAATTCAAATTCCATTATTCAAATCAAATTTCTTTCCTTTCCTTTGTCTTGCAGATTCTAAGGTCTTTGAGACATGATTTATCTTTATAATCTCAAATTTTGGTTATCTCTAGATGAATTATGTGCGATTCAAATTAATCATGCTGACTTCTCAGAAGGAGACAGAATAATCCTATTTTTGTGGCAAGGAGTCCTATAGGTAGAATTTTTCCTGTCACCAGTAACTGGGGATGTCTGCATTCCATAACCCACAGCATCCTTGGTTTTGGTTTGTTTCTTTTTTTTTAACATAAATTTCTGGAGTTTCACTGAATTCTGTAGCTATGTCTTGTAATGCCCATGTTGGTGCTTTCTCTAGACTTTGCCAAGCCATCAGTCTCCCAGCCAAGGGAGGTCTGGTTGCTTATCTTTGCATAGTGCCCAGCACAAAGGGGCTCATTTTCACACGTCTGGTATGCATTAGAGCATGTAATAACAGAACTACTTTGATGAA
This sequence comes from Edolisoma coerulescens, assembly GCA_013397115.1. Taxonomy (NCBI): domain Eukaryota; kingdom Metazoa; phylum Chordata; class Aves; order Passeriformes; family Campephagidae; genus Edolisoma; species Edolisoma coerulescens. The sequence continues at coordinate 438,360 of VWZW01007673.1, read as the reverse complement.
GTCATATTTATATCTGTGCTGTGATTTGCCTGCCAGGAAAATTATATGTGAAAGAAATATTTTGTTATCAATCTGTGAAGGATTAGGATAGAGGAACACCAGGATAAGATTTAACTTTAAAATCATGCCTGAATGTGACTTCTACACAAGGTTTTGAGGTGGAAAATTTCCAGAGGAAACTCCATATGAAAATTTAAAGTTAGCAGATTTACAATTACAGTAATATCTCATACAGAAGAATTCATCTGTCAGAAAAGATATGCACTCTAAGCAAACCTAGATAATTAGACTAATTAATGTCAATTTTATTGAAATTAAGTTGTCAGTTAAGCATTTGACCTTTAACTGCTGTCAGTAAAGGGGTGAAGTTGGAGGATAAGTGACAACAGACATTTAAGTACATCAGCAAAATGTGTTGCAATTTTTTTCCTCCATACAAATGTAAGGATAGGCATGATTAATGGCCAGTAATAGTAAGATCACCTGCCTTCTCCTCTGCCTAAATATTGAAGTCTTCATTCATGTATTCAACAATGTCAATCAGAAATTAGAACAGAGTGATATCTTTGGTAGTGCTTCAGATCAGGGAGTACCTTTGGTGGGGTCTCAGATCCTGGGTATTCTCTCTGGTCCAGTTTCTTCCAGCGCTGCATCAGCTTAGTTACCATTGGGGTACTGAAATCCACTAGCTGAAATCCAGTCACATTGGCTCCACCATGCATAAATCTCTCCAGAGAAATATCTTTGAATCCCTAGAAAATCAATTTAAGATTTTGTTTGCCCTCCTACACCACTGTGGGTCCAATCTGTTCTAGGTCAGCATGGCAGAATAAAGAATGCACAACAGCAGGATTCCATTAGAAGGCAAAATTTAAAACCAGAGAATAATGCTGAACCTTTATTCATAACTTCTATTTGTGTAATAAAGAAAAAAAGCCAAGAAATAAATTTGCCACATTATTGCTAGGGTGGTCTTGACAGCTTAGCAACACATTGCTGGGAATTGAAGACAGTTTTTGAAGAAATGCCTTTGGCAAATCAACTTAAAAGTGCCTGCAGAATATTAAAGGCTTAATCCAATTTCCATCAAAGCTGGCAGATTTGAATAAGCACTGTACTAGTGCTTTAAAAAACGCATCCCTCTTTTTTTGCATGTTTAAAAAATGAACAACACTATGCTGTAAATACATTTACTCCAGGGTTCATTGTTTAGGCTGAAAATGTCTGAGATAATGAGATAATAGAATAGACATTAGAAGGCAGAGACAGCACAAGAGGCTCTCACTATTGTTGCAAGGAAAACAAAATCACAATAACAATTCTGTTAAATAGGATTGTGGTAGCTCCCAGACCTGTTATATATTGAAAACCTAGAGTGAACCCCAACACTGAAAGAGAAAATGAAGCACATATATGTCCTGGCCTATTGGTTTCTCTGGCTAATCTGTTCAGCACATATAAAGAACAAATTCTTTACTAAAATTTGCCTTTAGAGACACAACTGAACTTCAATAAACTGCTTAATACCAACTGCTAAAGCACTAAGAAGCAAGCGTAAATATTTCTGCTCCTTTTCTAGCTGCTTTGTCTAAGGCTAGCTCAGAGGGATCTTATTTTTATTTTCTTAAATTCCTCTGATAGGTATTTATCAGTGAAAATGTAAGTGTACATCACACTTAATCTAGAAATATTTAGGAAAAAAAATTGTGGGGTACTGGGGTACTGACCCAATATCCAAAGGAAAAAACACCTGTTAAGGACAAGATTTGATTCATGTCCTAAGGGATACTGACAGTAAATATAAAAGTGATGCATCAGGAAGTCGTATTACCCACATAATAGAACAGACAGTAGATAACCAAGTGTGCCCCTGCTGAAGCAGATCAGATGTGCCTGTCTCCACTGCATACCTCACTAGCACCTCACTGCAACATCCAGTTCCTTGATTACAGCAACTATTTTGCATGAGAAAAATTACTTGGGGAACTATAAAACTGTAATTTTGAAAAATTTAATTTAGAAAACCTAAGAGTACAGACGTCTCATTTGAAACACCTGAGGCTTTAAAAATAATCTGAAGTGATACTAAGTTAAGGTTCAAGTGCAGCAAAGCACAATAAAATATTTCAAGTCAACTAAAATTGCTTGAGGGAGTATAGAAAGAAAACAGTTTAAAGCATGCATTAGACTGTCCTACATTCACTGTGCTTTGCTAGGCAGGTATTTTGGCTTAAAGAGTGAGTCATTTAATAATAAAATACTGCATTTACTCTTTCTTTGCCCTCTTCTGAACATTAGCTGTGTGAATGTCCAGTTCAGACTTAAAGTAAAAATACTGAACTAGTAATTTGACTGGAAATAGCTTATCTTACCAGAAAATGAATGTTCCCCAGGGAATGTATAAAAGTTACCTCTAGAATTGTTATGTTATTCATAATAAAAAGATGAGTCAAATATCATTGTAGTTCTGTAAATTCTAATTCAGCCTCAAGATACACCTATCAGTTCTTTCTCCTACCTTGACTTTGATAAAATTTAGGAGTATTACTTACTATATTACTGTGCCCTTCATATCTAGATGGCTGTAATAAGAAACCCAAGTTCTTTTACACATCATAAAGAATGTATTATGTGCACCCACATATTAGAGACAAATGGGAAGTGTTGCGTGAAGTGCTGTAACTTCAAAGTAAAACTGAGTGTTTCACTTACCGAGCAGGGGTATAATTCTAGAAAAGTATCTTACCAGGTTGGCAACAATGTAATGGTATCCTTTAACATGCTTTCCCACGCTCACAATCTGTGGGAGAGAAATAAGACAAAATAGGAAAAACAATGTCATATTGTTTTCTCTATAAAGGTGTTTTCATGGAAAGCTAGATATAAACCAAAATATATAGCACTGGTAATACAATGTTGAGAGTCTTTCTGCAATAACATAACTATAACTTTCCAGGGGCTTAATATCTGGAAAAGGTTAAAAACAGTAAGTAAAGTAATGAACTGATAATCTGACTGCCTTCTGTATTTAAAATGTAACTGTGGTATACTATTTTACCAACTAGAGCAATTATTTGTGGGATACAAATTCAGAAGGAGGAGATCACACATTAACTAGAAAGCCTACCCACTGATTTACTTTTTAGCTTGAAATAAGTGCAGAATTTATGAATGAAACTGGGGGTTCATCTCTTGGGATCAAAGCTGTTTGCTCTTGATGTGGTCAAGTACTAAGAGTGTTATTCAGCTCTAAGCAAAACACTAAAGGCTTAGGGAATGGGCATGAGCAAGGACAGAGGAAGGTTGTCTGAGTGTTTAACTAAAATATAGCATCAAGCAATGCAAAAAGGGCAACAACCACGATATAGCAAGACCAACCAGAGGGTTTAGACAAAAGCTATGTCAACCTGCACCTTGTATCAATCTTATTGCAATTTCTATGATGGAATGACTCTCATTTAATGTGCTGAAAAAAGAAAATGAGGTAATATTTTGTCAATAGAAAATGGTGATAATAGATGCATTGCAGATTAAAGCTGCTTTTACTAAAGAAACTAACAGTACTACCTGTAACATGCAGCTTGCAGTTAACAGTACAGTCCTTTGAACTCTTATTTTTGATAGTCTACCACTAATTTAGAAAAGGTCTGCATTCAGCTCAAATACGTGGGGTTTTTACCTCTCCATAAAGCATTTTAGCTTCCCTCCAAATGAGTAAGTAAGACATGAGCAAAAAGTTTTCCAAGAAGTGCAGGTTACTCAGTAAGTAATGGCAAACTTATGGATCTGTCTCCTTTTCTGCTTTGAAATCTCAGCTCTAGACTCTGCCTGAAGAATTGACAACTTCTTGCCTTTAGGGATGGTACCTCATCTTCAAAAGACAGAACAAACATTCACTATGCCTTGCAGCCCTTTTTCCCAGTACTGTAAAAAGTGAGGAAAAACACATTTTGGAGATGAAGAAAAGCTGATGAAGGACTAAATAATTTGACCAAAGACACCCAGGGACCCAGGATCTAAATCTGGGTTAGGACTTGGAAACGCTTGACTCCGGACTCTATTGCTCCATTAAATCAATTCCCTTTTGCAGTAGAGTGGAAAGGAAAACCTAAGGGATTTGGCATAAGTATGTGGTCAAAACTATTTTTATTTCATTATTTTAAAGTAATAAAGTAAATGAAGCAATTTGTCTTTTATTCTTCTACTCTATCCCAAACTCTGGTTCATATGTATAGTCTATAGCTAAAATGCTTGTATTTAAAAAGCAAAACATAAACCTAAAAAATCCCAAAACACACCACACCCCCAAGCCATCACCAGACTGTTGCAATTCACATAAGTTAATTTTAGACTTAATAAAACTCCCATTAAGATCAGTGACTAAATATCATTGCTACCATTTTATTGGGGGTGGCAGAGAGGGAGAAGTCACAACTTTCCTTCTTATAAGCTCAACACATGTGAGGAGGATACAGTCAAGTAATTCATTTTTCCATATAATAAAAAGCTTCAAATCCTGGCTGGGTCAGTGGCTTCAAAAGGAATATGATCCCTGACACCAATAAAGCTTATACATCTGTACTCATTCAGCAGTGCATGGTAATGAAAATATTTGCCTCCCCATTACAGGGAAACTGATACAGGTTAAAAAATTACATTTTTAAATAAATACAGCATCACAACCTGAAGGTTTGTAAGCGGACTGACATTAATTTAAGATGATAGAATCACAGAATGGTTTGGACTGGAAGAGACCTTAAAGATCATCTAGTTGCAACACCTCCCAAGTCTTTCTTCTCAGATCTGTTCTTAATCCATTCACCTTCAGCTTGGGCAAATCTCCCTCTGAGATTTATTTCTGTGCTTGTTCCTAGGAAATGCATGTAGACACTACTGCAGAATTCCTGGATTTGGTGTGCATAATACATAATATTTTTGAAAAACCTGAAATTTGCCGTTTTCATTGTATTCTCTCAAAACTTGTTTCTTCAGGGGAGTGATACAAGTACACAGTGACCTATCACATAGTTGTCTTAACTTCCCTTATAGTCAGTGGAAAGAGCAGGCACTTTCAGGAAATGATTCATCTTATTCTAAAGCACATGTGTAAAACTAATTAGACAGCTTGTGCCCTGAAAGTGCATCTTTTTCTGCATTGACTAGAAAAAGAGTTGATGGGGATTAGCTCTGATGTAGACACCTACATTTTTATATCCCTAATGTTAACTGAGATGAATTTCACCCTAAAAATGTTGATTATGCAGCCAGAAAAGAGAAGTGGTGGCTTCTATTTTCAACCAAGATTGAGTACAATTCTGATTTTGAATTTGGAAAGTATTATAGCTGTTGATCACACAGATTTTGAAAACCAGGCATTGGTTATAGTTTAGGGAAAAAGTACCTGTTTAGTGAAATAGATTTCTACGAACTGTTTCAAAGTTTTGAATATCCAAAATACACATGCAGTCACCTTTCTTTCTCAAATACTCAAAGCTGCAGATTAGGATCTACAAAACAGGATATGAATTCTTGCTACCTGAACAACCCCCTTTTGCTTCACTGTACTTCTGCCCTGAGAGACATTGAGGCAATGAATTTAAGTCCTTTGTAACATGGGAAGGAGTGTGACAGCTACTCAGTCTGGAACGTGAAGTCTCACACTTTCCTTCTCTGTGCTTTAACTGGTTAGCAGTGGCTAAAGTTTTGAGACATGAGACCTCAACCATTCCATACGTGTAAGAGTAGGTATTACCCAGAACCCAAAACAGGCCTGAGATTTTGACAGATGAGAGAGTGTTCCAGAAAGCCTTTGCTATAGAAGTTCTTTAAGTCTGGGGGCACTTTAAAAACCCAGGTACTTCCTTGTGCACACCTAAATTCAGACCAAAAGGCCAAGTTCAATCACAGTCCAGAGAGAAGGTAGAGTGGCATTGTCTAACATCTACATTAGCAAATAGGGCAGCTGGTAGGATAAGATCTGTACAGCAAAAGTGTTGGTGCTAAGGAGCTGGCATCCATAGCACACATTTCAGGGATTTACCATGGACTCCTTCTGATCTGGTCACCAGACTGAACTCACACTACACTTCAGGACACATCCTGTTCAGCATCATCCAAACAAAAACCAATTAACATATTTTGAGTACAACCTTGATGTGACACTCAGGAACCAGGAGACTGACTGAGAAAAAAAGCATGTTCCAGCTAAGATACTCTGTGTGCCTATGGGCTGCACTTTCTTAGACAGGCCCTGAGCACCTGTGGGGCAGGTGGCAGATTCACACAACACAAGGCTGAGCAGTGAGAACTGCCTTCATTTTGTGTTGATTTGCAGGTTTAGTTCAATGACCAAGGTGACTAATAACTAGAATTGGAGCTTTTTTATACTCTTATTTGTAAAATTGAAGAAATCATTAAATAATCATCAGTATTAAGAAGAATGAATAAGAAAATACAATCTGCTTCCCAAATTGCCGTTAACAGGGAAGACAACAATCATTCCATATATTATCCCGTAGTCACACTATTATTGAATACCTCATATCTGTAAATGAAACAGAACAGAATATATATTAAAAAAGAGATATTAAGACCATTAGGCTATCAAGTTTATTTCAGAATCTAACACAATTTTGGGGTTTTTTTAGGTGTCTGCAGAAAGATGAAGTTCAAAAAAACACAAATCAGCGTTAGGATCTAATCACTTTATAAAATGCATATACATATAAGAAACTAAAAAAAACCAGTGCATTGTGAGAATTTTTAGTTGCTGATCTACTATAACACAATTATGAAAATGCCTTATTCTGATTTCAGAATTCCAGCGTTAATCAAAAGTAACTAAAATTACACTGTTTACTTTAAAGTTTGGTAAAAGCGAGACCAGTGAGATCCAGCTCAGGCTTTTGACACAACTCTGAACTTTGTGACTTTATCATACAATACTGTTCTTTCCATTTAGCTGAACAATAGCCTGGTCTAGGAAATTCAGAAACTGTTCTGCTATTGAAAAGAAGGGCTACCAGTGTCTGCTTTGATTATTTTCTTTTTTTTTCCTCTGAGTGGCAAGGTCACTGACTTTGATAAAACCATTTGCAAACTTGCATCAGCATCTGAACAGAGAAACTGGCCCCAAGTCATCCTCTGTTCTCTACTACTGTGAAATGGATATTGCACATAACTCATTTTAAAAGAATGCTTAACTTCTGTAGCATGAAATGTCCCTCGTTATGATTTCCAGAAGATGGAGGTCAGTACAGATGGAGTGAAAAGGACTTATTTTTGGTTAAATCTCTTCAAAGGGTGATAGCTGTGCATTACCAATTGGACTTCAACAAAGGTTTTCCTCTTTGCTATTGTGTCACAATCCACTGCCTTAAGAAAAAGAACACCTGCAATAAAATGAAGTCCGTCTAACACAATATAAAAAAGTGTGGAGACTTGTTAAAGACAGAAGATTGAGACCTGACCTGAAATACTGCAGCAGAAATGGCGATGATATAAACCACAACTGAAGTGGGATTTTATACAATATCTGAAGCCAGAATAAATCTTTCACAAAGTCACGAAAAAAGCAATTGAGAAACAAGCCTAATTTTAACAACTAGTGCTCAGAAAAGGGCGTTCTTATTGGGGAAAGGGTGGACAGCCACTAGAGAGGATGCTAAAGAAGGCAAAAACCAAAGCAGACGTGGCTCTTTCTCTCTTGTGAAGGCAGGTGCTGAGCCAGAACAGGGGTGTGCACACCTGCCCTTCACACAGCTGGGCAGAGAACGATGCTTCCCACACAGACCCCATGCTTACCCCCAGCTGGCAAAGCAGAGAGCTCTGTGCAGTGCAGGAAGCTGCTGGGGAAGAAAACCTGGAGAGGTGGCTCAAAGGTTATTAACCAGTGCCCTGAGCATGGCTAGTTCTTCCTTCTGCTGATAAAGTTGTTCGCATTCAAAGCCTACTCCTATCCTAAATAGGATATGCAGACTTGTAAGGAAAAAGGAAAGCAAGTAAAGAGATGAAGGGTGTAAGAAGGTCACTTCACAAATCCTTTGAAGCATTCATATTCATCCTTTGTCTCCTACTGCCTATTTGCTCTTTCAGTAACTGAAATAACCTATTTCTCATGTCTAAACCTCATCAGTTGTGTGCTGCAGTAGCAAAATGTGTTCTTATTGCTGCGCAGTGTGGCAAATACTGTGTGCAAAATACCAGCTGCTTCACAGAAATGAGCCTATGCAGAGCTCCTCCTGGCTCTGGGGGGTGAGGAAACGGCTGGTGGCACTGCTGGCAGCTGGCTCCTTCAAGGAGAAGAACTATCAGTTTGCATTGACATTACAGTGTTGCTTAGAAGCAACTCCATAGACCTCTAGGGAAAAAAAAGCATGGGGAGTAAAGAAGGATGAAGAAAAGGCACTTTATGAATCTTCCATTTCCTCTGTGACTGAGATACACAGAGAGCTGCTACTAGGTCCCTGAAGTGGTATGAAGTCCAAAAATGCTGCTACCAGCCCACACTACTGTGTGCTGTGCACATACCAAATTCTTCGGCTAAGGATTTGCTCCTGTGGTTCTGTGGGAGCAGAACTAAACCTGCCTTTCATTCAGGCAAATCTAATAGACATAGGGGAAAACTGCAGACAGCCCATGCTATCCCTGAAACAAGAGATAAAGAAATCTACATTATGCCACTAAACTACATGGAAAAGCCATGCCATCTCTTGATAAATACGCATCTGTGTTGTGCTAGCGATCCTTTGTGCCAACACACCTCTGTGCTCAAGAAAAAGAGGGAAGCAGAAGAAACTCTGCAGGAATGTTTGAGCAAGTACTCTGTGCAACTCATGTGTCTGGTTAATTTTTGCCTTCCTGTATTGCGTTGCAATTTATTGCAAAGTATCATGTTTTAATTTATTGTTATCTTAAATTAAGTATGCTAGTAATCTAAATACGATTTGCAAAAATGCCAAGTGGTATCTTCAGTTAGTAGACACACTGGAAACAAAGGTGAGAAAAAAAATGTTTTTAGAACCAGCCAAATTTACAACTTGATCAATTTAGAGAAATTCAGCAGTCAAACATTACTTTTTCAAGTTCAGCACTCCTATGACAAAATAAGAGGAGATGAAGACGGAGGGGAATGTGTTGTCTTCTGTACTTTTTCTCCACACACACATTTATTTGCTTTCATTTTGATGGTAATACTACTATTACTACTTCTACTGCTACTAATTCTTGTAGTGGCAACACGCTCCATTTTACCTATCAGAGAGATTTGGTTTTCAGTGCAAACACATACATGATATTTCTCAGCAACATGTCTCAAGGCTCTTTAAGGCTGAGGAATCAGTGATGTCAAGCAACACATTGAACAACTGAGTTAGTTGGACAGCTGAGAACAGCATTCAAGACAGTGGGCAGCTACTTCCCTATTATGCTTGTTAATAACAATTGTTAGCTGTTATTAATTAGAGTTTATTGGCTTGCAATTTTTACAAGATTAATGATACTAGTACTTTGTGAGAACTTTACATCCATGTGTAAATTTTAATATTACACAAGACAATGTGATTGTTTTTATTATTATATATCAGTTCAGCTGTGTACATTGAAGCATTAAATCTGTGGCAGATGCTCCATAACAGTTTCCACCTCTGCGTTTAAAGGCAAAGAAGCCCTGAATGAGCAGTGAGGCTTGATCTTGATGATACAGAGCACTGATAGAGCTGAGAAAAGTGCTCATCTACTGGGAAACATCCTATTTAATTCTTATGGGCTGGGCAGAGCAGGGTGCAGGAAAAAACCACTGGAATCAGCCTCTCTGGTACACCAGGAGCTAGACTGATGATCTCTGACAGCAAAACTGATTCACTATGCAAAATTCAGAAGAAAATGCTGTTCACAGTGGACACTGGAAGGCTTTGAACACAGAGAATGCTGAGGTTTCAACTTTGTCAGATGGAGACAGTGGGAGAGGATGGACAGCTACAGATGGAAGAAGAAAGGAAACCCATTGCCAGTCATGCAGAAAGGAGAAACATTTCTTTTCTGAATATAGTCCTCATCATATGGATGTGTTTACGGACATATCTGTTCCTATAAATATAGAAACAAACACTGTCACGTTACTGCATATGAAAAGCCCTAGAAAACAGAAATTAGGAGTTACAATATTCTCTTTCAGAAAGAAGTAAACATAAAGGTCCTTGGCAAATTATAGTTAGCTTGTGTTTTCAGCTTGCTTTGCTGAGCTTTGCATGAAGGTCATTATGGAGACACAATTTAACTGAATTGCTGGTAAAAATCTGCCTAAGAGCGCTATCAGAAACAAGGAAGAAGTAGCAGAGTACTCAATAGCAGAGAATTAGGAACCAAAATGCTGGAGAAGCATCCACCTGGCTTAGTGAAGGACTTTTTAGATGCGATCACACAACGTAACACAGAGCTATGTAGCAATGTAGCACATCTGCTCACCCTGGTATTCCTTCTGGCTGCTTCTGATGCAAGCACACTACGGGTCTGCAAGATTCAGTACCAGATGATATGCAGTTCACTCACCCATAAGGTATTTCTATCTCAACAGCTGCCTATGGGTGTGTAAAGAGAGTACTGTGAATCAAAAGAGATCATCTATGTACATCCGTGCCTTATTTCGTGGCCTGACTCTCAGCCTGACTCACCAAGCGCAGCAGGACCGGCTGGGTGCACACTGGATAGGAAGAGGCTTTGCCAGAAAGCTCCTGGACTTCTGGTTTGAGTCTACCATGGGCCAGTCATGCATCCTCATGGCAGGGAAAGCCAACAGCCTCTTGGACTGCATTGCTAGCAGGTCGAGGGAGGTGATCCTGCCTCTCTGCTCAGCTCTCCTGAGGAACATCTGCAATGGTGTGCCCACTGCTGGGCTCCCCAATACAAAAGAGATGTGGGCATACTGAAACAGGTCCAGAGAAACACCACGAAGGGTACTGAAGCATCTGTCATATGAGGAGAAGCTGAGAGAGCTGTGACTGGAGCAGCCTGGAGAACAAAAAGCTCAGGCTGATCTTAGCAGTATCTATAAATACCCAATGGGGTGGTGTCGGGAAAAGGGTACCTGACTCTCCCTCAAGGGGTACAACAATAGGACAAAAGATAAAGGACACAGGTTGCAACACACAAAATTTCAGCTAGATATGAGGAATTAATTTTTTTCTATGAGGTAGTCAAGTAGTGAAACAGGAAATAAAAGTGTTGTGGGATCTCCATCCTTGGAAGCATTCAAAATTTGACCGAATGAGTAACCTGATCTAAGGTTGCCCCCTTGAGCAGCAGGAGTGATCTTCAGAGGTGACTTCCAATCCCAATTATTCTCTTACTTAGTTTGTGAAATCGAACTGTTCGTGTCAGTATTTCACAGTTTGAATTTCAAAACCAGCTCCAAAATCTGTCTGAAAACAAATCTCAGAGCTCTAAGCATCCAGTCTTTTTTTCCTGGTACCTTATTTGCTCTGCGGTGCTTCATATGTGCTGACAATGAGAATTCTGGCAGAAAAAGGGATGGGCAACAAAACTGTTAACTTCCAATTTCAGCACTTTATGCTTTTGAAAGCTTCCTTACATCATTTTACATGTCCTTTTGGTATAGATTAACAGCAAAGAGGAAAAAAAAAATATTGAAAGACTAGAAGAAAAGGGCTAAAATATTTATAGTTAATAATGATCTAAATTACTCCTAGCTTACACTTTCCAGTGTAATTATCAAATCTATTTGGAGTACTGACTGCATTGTATACCTGAACATATTTCTGAGCACTGAACAAACTATAAGAAATAGTTGTGAGATCAGCTATGGCTGAGCAAATGACAGTCTGCTTCTCCAATAATAAGGGTTATTACTCTCTGAAGAAGTAAAAAGAACAAATGCAGTAGTTGAGCAAATAAAATATATTTTCACCAAAACCTTTGAAATTATTTTCTGTGATATTCTTCAAATCTGACCACAATTTCATTGTTTCATTACACTTCAGCATTGCTTGCAAAATAGCAAAGAAATAATGAAAGAAATCTATGACGTGTATTTACTGAAGGTAAAGTATCCCAACTAATTAAATGTAAGTACAACTTAGAAGAGAGTGCCATGACACTTCTTTAACTGTGTGTGATTTGCTATACATTTTCAGTCATTTTTCCTAAGGAAATCACTTTTCTGCTACTGAGCCATCTCTGGGTCTGTTTATCAATTTTCCAGTAAAATATTTTTTAACACCTTTGGCAATTTCAGCTAAATTTGAAGGGAAGACAGTATCTCTAAGACATTATCTAAGACATCTAAAGCATTAAGTCCGTACAGTTCTTATTAATACAGACTGCTGGGTGCAGAACAGAACTTCTGTTTTAGCCGCCAAAAGGACAGGAAGCACCTGGACACTACACCTCCTGTCTGACAGCTCCTAGTCACCACATGGGTACTGACACCTTCCACACTTCTTGATTAGCCACAGTAATTGCTATTGCCTTCTTGCTCAGTACGCTTCTGGGAAGAAAACTTTTATGATGTTTGTGGATGCGGTGGTCTAGGAGAAAGACAAAGCCCACAAAAAACCAAAGGGATATTACTTATTTTAGTACTTCTGAACACCGTTTCCATATGCTATACATGGTTTTTGGATTGTTTCAGATTGTACTTATACAAATTAAGCAATAAATAAATACTAATGTGAATAAAATTCTGTGGGGGAAAAAATTAAAAAATAATGATTTTGTTAGATTGGGAAGCCTGTCTTGGGGTTTCACAACTCAGCTTAAATAGTTGTGTGGATTAGTTTTGTTTGAGCTTTCTCAATAATAAATAAATCCACTTTTCTTTTGTCGGCATATTTATTTTGAAAGATGGATTCTGCATTTCAGATAGAAATTCAGTAAATACATATAAGTTTAAAATAATACTTTTCTAATTTTAGTAGATATACCCTTCAGCCCTAGGCTGACTTGACTTCTGATTTTCACTAAATGAGCAAAAGATGCAAACAGATACACTATTTTTAAAAGGCAGGAAGAAAAACAAAATTAAAAGAAGGGGTAAGAAAAGAAGCAAAACTCTCAATGAACAGTTGTGTGTTTCTTGCTGTGCGGTATGTGGCAAATGACTCCTTTGGCCTGGACTGCTCAGATGCTGTACAGCTTGCTGCCAGTGTTTGTGGTTTACTTGGAAGGAAATGGAAATCATGTTACAATGGGCTTCAAGCATTCGTTTCATCTTAAGCAGAAAGTTCTTTGTATTAAATTCATGGGAGCACTTTAGAAACACAGCTTGTAAAGAAGAGACACAGAAGCAGAGAATTTTCCATCCCTTTCACTGACTTTCATCCTTTCATTCAAACAGAATATTTTTGTGCTTTTAAAAGACCACCTGCTGAAAGTGCCATGAAAAAAGGGATGTCGGTAAACAAGGACATAACGGTCCTTGAAAGAAAATGAATCACTAGAAATGCATTCTGCTATATAAGCTATAGCTGTTACATTAAACTGCGGAGAGATCATTTTATCTTTCTGTGTCTTTCTTTTAGCTCTCTTTCTCTGTCTTGTCCCGGTAATCTGTAAAGGTAATGGTAAAAACAATTCCTAATTTCACGCCTGTAGGAAAATGGGCCTTTGCCTCTGTCTCTCGTCACTTATGCAACACAAATAAAGGGTTTATGTTTTGAATTAAAAACTTGTTGCACATTTTTTTTATGCCTGTGTATGAACAGATGAAACAAAGGGTCAGGTAAATAACTGGGGAGACCCTAATCAGATTTAGTGAGATCATTTACAAGGTTCTAGAACACATTCTGTTAAGCATAAAAAGTTTTCTATAACCATTAAGCGCAGATGTGCTTTCTCCAAAATGGAAACACACTTGCTGGAAGATGTGTGGAAAGCTGACATGGAATAGTTCTTCATAAGATCACAGAATCCTAGAATAGTTTTAATTGGAAGGGACCTTAAAGATTATCAAGGTCTAACCCCCCTGCCATGGACAGAGACACTTTCCATCTCATTTTTACTGCTTTTGTGGCTCCTGCTCAGCAGTGAGACACACTGGTTTTGGGTTATTTCTGCAGGTGAGCAGCAGTGGTCATGTCAAGCATTGAATCTTCTTGTGTTACAGACTGTGGGTCTGCCCCAAGCATGAGGGGCACGGGGAGGGAGCAGACCATGGCCAGAACCACACCTCCCCCAGCCACACACCACGACTACACTGGTCAATTAAAATGGGTGCAGGCCTGCTTCCCCTTCCCAAAGGCAAATTATGTGCATTACTTAAAGTGGGCAAGTAAACAAAATACTTCCAGCAATAGTCTTGGTGTTTGTGTGGTGTCTTTCATTGCCTGGGATTGCAGGATGGTAAGGTTTGACAGAGGAGTGTGAAGGAAGTGCTTCACTTCCAGGTAAGAAAAAACCGCTTCCTGGTTATGGCTGTTGTAAGCTGTTAAGAAGGTAAGGTGTTCTTTCACCATCCTGAGAATAAAGTATGAAAAGGAGCTAAAATTATCTTCGTAGGCTTAAATTACAGCAGATTATTAAGTGTAGGTGGAGATCTGCTGACTCAGGCTGAAGACACTGTCTCTCGTACTGATCACAGAGGCAACAACTCTTTGATCTGTGCAGAAATAGATGCCTTGCTTCAGTTTTCTGTTTAAACAGGGCTTTGAGCTGAGCCATGCCAACTGGCACTAACACCAAACCCAAGCAAAATGTCTCCAATAATCCCCAAATACCTCCAATTCAATCTTGTGTGGGTGAACAGGACCAAAGAAGAGCAGCACAGCTTTAATAAGAAAACCATCACAGTCTTGGCATATCCTTCAGAGGTAAGACCTGAAACCTTTTCTGACATGAAGACAAGAGGGAGCAGTCCAAGAAAACCAGATATAAACCCTTGACTGAAGGCTGAGTCCATCTTCTGGACTTAATGTCATGCCAGCCCTACTGTCCCTTTATAGAATTGAAGTCTGAAAATGAAGCTCCATTACTCTGTATTTCACCATGAAAAGTAATACAGACTTGGCCCTGCCCAAAGCATCATAGCTACATGAAACCTAAAAGGAAGATCTCATGATAAAAAAATGCACATTCTGGGTTGTGCACAGGGGGAGTCTGGAATTCAGATACATCACTGGGTTTCAGGATGTGAAGACAAGTCTCAGATACAGAGGGTGGGGGTAGCTTCTACAAACACACCAAGGTGCATGGAGAGGAGAAAATAAATGAGAAAAACTAATAAACTAAGAAATATAGGAGACAAAAGGAAATAGGAAGTGGTGACAATAAAGTTATACAAGAAGTGAGGAAACAGAAAGGTGCTGTTTTTCTCTGCTGGCAGGTGAAGAGGGCAGCAAGCAGAAAACACCAGGTCAGGTAAGTGGGCAGCAGGTATGGGCAGGGGAGGAGCACATTAACTCACTTCTACAACACAGCCAGTGAAAAAGTCCCCAGTCTTCACTGCTTGAGGTACATAGTTATGAGAAGTATGAATGTGTATGTACATGGGCAGTCAATTGAGAAGAAACCCACAAGCCCACAAGCCAGTTTCCCTCCCTTCATTAGCGTAGATTTAAGGGCAAAGCACTTTGAGTTATGGTCTCATTACTGAGATTTAATTACTTTTTCTAAATGTTCTGCAGAACATTTACTTGTGCATTGCAAAGTATTACAGTATAGTCACAACTTAGGCTCTCAATTACAGGAGAACTAGGCAGGAAAGAAGTTGAGTTAATTAGACTCACTGAAGCTTAATCAATTCCTCTGTGTATGCAGGGAAGAACATGCCAACTTCTAGTCCATCTGTGAAGCCACCTTACCTGTCTCCTACAGGTTATTACAGCCCTCAAGCAAAGGGAAAAAGTCAATGGCTGATATTGGAAAATGGTTGTTATTTCGCATTTTCTACATTGGGCTAATTTCTTTTTGCTAATTTTTTCTTGCTAATTTCTTCATTCCTATTTTTTGAAAACTAAACGCTTTTGTGTCTGAAACTGCTTCTGACTGCCCATCCATGAAGTAGCATTTGGTCTTTGAAGGTCATATTGGAACCCCAAACCAGTACCCCAGGCCCATTTGTAGGTCAGCCTGTCTAGGAAGACCAGGACCTTCACAGTGGAGACTAAAGCTGGAGATCTTCTGCGTACTTTCTCTAGCCTGGCTGTAATGCTGTTCATGCTTTTAAAGTGACTGTCCTTTAGAAGGATGGAGAGAATCTCCAGGCATATTGGGGAAGAAGGGAATTCACATGATATATGACTTCCAATATAACTAGGTCATGCAAATAGAGACATGTATATGTTATATATAGACAGTGACTACTGAGAGAAGAAAAAAAATTTGTAAGCCCACAAGCCAATTTCTTTCACTTCACTCGCACAGATTTAGGACAAAGATTTTACACTGAGGAGCAAAGAAATATAAGCACAAGTACAAAAAAGCTCATCTCCTAGGTAAAATTTATCCTACCCAAAATTAAACAGTAGCCAGATAAATCACTTCCTAAAAGTGATACAAGCATGCTGCATGTTAGGTGTTAACTCCTACCCTAAACTCACCCTGTGCAGTTAATGAAAAAACAGCTCAATTAGCTTTCAGGCTTGTCCTGTAGAGGTGTGAGACAAACTCACTGTGTCTGATTCAGTCTATTGTGGCCACACACTCCATTTTTATTTCTTAGCATGCCTGCCTTAACTACCTATTTTAGGCATCCAAAATCCAGACCTGTATGAACTCACTATGCAGGTGCTGATCTAGAAGGAAAACAAGTAGCAGCTCCTGGATGCAAATAAAATGTACACGTGAGATCAGTGAGATGCAAACATGTACTCAGTGACTTCATTTTCCTTTGAAACTGAGTGGATAGTCAGTAGGAACACCTACGCAGGAGGGTGGGTGTACTTCAGGACTTGTGGTAACAGAACATACTTTTTCCATGTCACATTTGCACGCCATGTAAAAGACATCAGGTAACATTGTGTGCACACACTGAGGTGAGGGAGAAATTGTTTTTCTGGATGTAATTTGGAAGACCCTCACATGGGTGTTCTGTTTTACCACAATGTAGGCAGAACTGGGGGAGGATTTCATTATAAGCCATAGAAAGTATGTCTTAAAACATAATGTCATTCAGAATAAAGAAGAATATATTGACCAAATGAGCTATCTGTAGAAATACAGTATTGTCTGTTCTTTTCTTAGCAATAGTCACAGAAAAAGCCCTTGTTATATCAGCCACACTACTAATTTTCAGTTTCCCTCTTTACCTTCTGCCAGTGAAAGCAAAATTGATGTATATATGACACTGAGTACTATTTTATGCATTTATGAGTACTATTTTATGAATTTCTGTACCAAAAATGACATTTCATTTCTCAGTGACTTCAGAGGCAGATGCATCATGGACGGTTTTGCAACAAAATCTTCAAAATTCTCTAATGCATTAACCAAGAGAAGCCGAGTGGTGGCAGAGGGTCCAGCACCAGCAGATGGCATTCATTCCCTGCAATTCCTGCAGCAGCAGGAGGCACTTAACAGTGAACTTGCACCACAGCAATGTAGTATGCGGGATCATAAGAGAAGCAGACAGTTAACCATAAGTTATTTTCCTGTTGTTTGGCAAAATAATTCTTTCAAAGCATCATTTAATTTTTTCCATCATTTAAGGAAGAGCTTACACATAAACACTATATAGAGATAGATTTGCCACCTCAGAGCAGCAGGGTTTGATATTCACTTTGTACACTGGTATAGATACTACCCAGTGCAAGCCAGTCTGTTTGACCCAGTATTTTCTTTCCCCAGTAGCATGTTTCCATGAATAACTGATGGAAGGACCTGACCTCTCTTCCCAGTTCAATCGCACTTTTATTCTATTGATCTTCATGTTCCTAAATACCTTGCTAAGGTGATAAAACTATCAGTTTATATATTTGTAACAATTATTTTAAAGCTTTTTATGGTTAGGTATTCATGACCTATGGCATTTGGCAAATAAAAAGAATAAAGGATTTAAACATGATTTTTCCCCCCTCAAACAAAACAAGAGCTTTACCCCCATGAAGGTACAGACTAAGAGCACACTGGCAATTCAGCAACACCATATTGTTCCACCAGCCCTCTGAGCCTGATGCAGGAGGTATCAGGCATGGAGGTGCTGGGAAGTGGAACCAAATGTGCAGCTGCCCTGACTGCTGGCACCTTTCGCCACCAAGCTTCTGAGGGGGAAAGGAGGGGCTCCCTGCCCTGACATGCCAGCTGCTATGAGAAGTATTATATATGAAAAGAAAATGGAACAGGTAAGTGGACATACATATATAGGCCCATGAAGTAAAAAAAAAAAATTAAAAAAAAAAAAATCAATTTCATTTCCATTGAGAAAATAAACAAAATGCAATCTCATCTGGAATTTCAGTAATGTGTTTACAGTAATGTTAAAAGCAGGTGTTACCTGTTCTAAGAGATTCTGAAGCCTCTCTATTTCACAGTCTATTACAAATTTCTTTTCTTGCCTTCGGTCCAGATCTTCTAAAAGCCTCCTGTAGCTGGCATCGTTAAAATTCTCCACACAGATGGCACTGACTTGCCAGCTATTTTGTCCTGCTTTTTCCATAATTGCTTGAAGTATTGAATAACCTAAAAGAGAAGAATACAATACACTAGTAACACAATCATTGCGTTTTTTGAATAGGAATTGTCCTTAATCAATATTATGTCTCTTAACATTTGCTCCTGCAGGGAAGGGAGTAAGAGAATATTTGTATCCCTACCTATGCTGCTTGTCATGATCAGCACACAGTATGCAATTAACAAAATTTGCAATCGCTGTGATCAGAGTGCTGGGAGTGAGCATTATGGATAATCTTCATATGATTCATACACACAAACTCTGCCACTCAGGCACTCAGCTTCTCAGATTAGTTCTGTACAGTTTCGGTATCTGGGCATTTCACCACAGCAAAGGAAAACTCTGAGCCTACTCATCCAGCGGAAGTATTTGCATACCACAAAAGCATTCAAATGCTTTGGTTTGGGTTGGCTTTTTTAATCCAAGCAGCTTTTAATGCTTCCTAGCAAGAATTCTTTGTTTCATTTAATTATACACATACATTTATGTGCCAGTATAGATGTATGAATAGAAATTATATTGAACTATTTCAGAGCTTCCATATGGCTTGAATCAATATATGCAGAGAGATTAGAGGTAAATGAATGAAGGGCACCAGAGAAGCATTAACTGTTACTACTGGCAGGATTACTGCTCTCTATCACTACCAGTATTTGATGCTGCCCGTGCTGTCTTTGAGGCCACTGGCAGACGGGAAAGGCAGTGTGCTGTCAGAGGTCTTCCCTGACCCTGCAGGGCAGGCTCTCTGCCTGCAGTCTCAGGCTGCCCTGGCCCACCAGCCCTTCACCTTCTCCCCGCTCTTGTTTTTTTTTCTCTCTGGCGTTGTGCAGCACAGAGGCAGCAGGGGAGCTTATGGCATGACTTAGGACAGCTTGCAAGCCTCGTCTCGATCTGCCTAACCAACTCCTGAAGCAGGAAGCATGTATTGTTCTATTTTTCATTTGCAGTAAGTGGGGAATTTGTTTAAAGAAATGAAGATTGTACACCTCACACCCAGAGCTGATGTTTAAAAAGACAAAAAGAACAGAAGGACAGATATGTTTCTCAGTAACATGCTCATACAAATGACACAATTCAGAGAAGGTCCTCCTGTCTAGAACCACAACAGGAAGTATTGTGGCTTTTAACTCATTATTTGGCAGAATTTTCCCCACTAGCTTTAAACGAAAGATGTCACCTCTTAAAAATTTTCCTTAATGATGTGGCTACCCAGTGGTAGCTTCTTTCCCTCTTCAACAAGAGGGTCCCATGCCTGAGTGCAGTGACCCCCAGGTGTCATTTTAATGCACTTAAAGATAACGCTGCATGACAGATTCCCTGTAGAAGAACTATGAGATATTCCCACAGCTTTCAAGAGAAATCTTTGTAAGTTACACTTCAGGAAGAGCACTTTTGAGTGTGTGGTTGCTAACTAACTATTTAGCAGAAGACCTACAACACAACCGAAATCTGAGTTTGCCGCCAGTCAAATAAAAGTAGACAACAGTGTTATTAGAATGTGAAGCTTTTAGGACACATGAGAAACTGATTTTCTTGCAAACCTATGAGTAGTTATTTTTCTACCGGCTCCTATAACGTTTTCAGTCTTTGAAATATTAACTTAAAATGTGTATTTTCTTATCATTGTGACATTATGCACCAGCACTCCAAAATGAAGATTTATTAGGTTTTTCCCTCCAATTCAGATGACATATTTTAAATAAAAATACTAACAATTATAAAAAATACATGCAATGCAGAACATATTTTATAACCTAAATGAGACATTTATTTTATGAAACAGTATTTTATTGCAGGAAATGAATTCAAATACTAAATGTATTGAGTATTAAAACATTTCTCTACTCAGCATATATTTTTAACCCGATGACTGTTATTTTTTTTAAAGAACCATCAGCTTTCCTGTTAATTGCTGCATAATTATTCTGCTTTTCCCGTTGCTATATTCAATCTCCTTTTTGCCTGTAATTATCTCTGCAAATCATGATGGGATTCTTTCCCAAACGTTGTATTTCTTGCTTCATTTCCTATAAATTTCCATATATAGACATATATTAAAACCACTCCAATGTTACAGGGGTTCCTGCTTCACTTACACTGTAACTTTGACTTGATCTTTGCTACCAAGGCAGTCAACATTTACTTAATTCAGCTTCCTGACACTAATTAACATTTTCTTTGATTCAGAATGAATGGTGTTTGAAACAGCAATTGACATCCCCTCCTTCCTTCTTATTTCACTTGGACAGCTTCACTAAGATGAGTTTTGATCAAACTGGTAATTTATCCTAGCATAAAGCATGACAAATATCAGACAAACACATAGAAAACCTTTTCTTCTATCTTGGATCAAGGTTTCACTTGCCACATTTCATTAGCAACTGCCTTCATTTAGGTATTTGATGCTTCTGTGGCTTCTTGTCAGTAGCTGGCACTTAGATGAGGGTTTTCACATATAGGCGCAACACAGCTAAACAGCAGTAAGTGGATATGGTGCAATATTCTCCATCAGAAGAGTTCAGAATCCCTATGCAAGCAATCAGTGGTATGGTCATCTATTCAGTGTGCAGGAGCAATTTCTAATATAACAGACTGACAAGGATGAAGTTTACACAGAATGAATAAAGGCATTCACAGGCTCAGTTGGCATAAAAATTAGACATGCTGCGGAGAATGCTTATTTGTCCAAAATAATTGGCTACAGCTGACAGGGGAAAAAAATTGGTTTCTGCAAACATTTTGTAAGGCAAAAACCTCTGAAACTAAGTGGGATAATTCTCAGAAACTGAATGCTGCATTTCTATTCAAGAAGAATTCCTACTCTTTAGAAAGATGTTTGCCCAAGTAAAGACAGCAAACATGAATATTATAGCTGTCCTCTAAAAGGTATTTATTTTCTGTTTACCTGCTGTTTATCTTCAGTTATGCTATAGACAGATGAATGATTCATTTTCTGGAATACATTCCCTCCCATTTATTGTGAAATACTATTTGTTGCATAAAAGCAAACCAAAAAATCCCTAGGATACCTCATATCAGCTGAGCTGCACAACCCCTGTTTTTCTCAACAATGTTATTTAAGAAAATGTTTAGGACTATGCCAATATATAAAAGTAAGCTAAGTTCTCTCACAAATTTTTATAGTAACCCTTCCTCATCAACTAATTTACCCTTGAAATGCACATAACTCATTTATTAAAAATGACACATGGTTGTGTCCAAGCATAACTTTGAAGCCTGGAAATTTGTATCAAGAAGTTCCTGGTCCTTCATGGAGCTTGCCTTTTTTTTTTTTTT